>JACEGR010001751.1:0-153493 GCA_014170235.1 Listronotus bonariensis | reverse complement strand
CGTGCTTTTATATATGAGGAGCAGACTTTCAAATCGCACTTTGTCCATTTTTGACATTTTTCAGGAAAAGGGAAATACTGCTACACTGTTATTAATAATTAAAAAAAAACACAAAGCATTAAAAAATGTACTTTATTATTATTATTTTATCCTACTTCTAAGTGACAACAAACTTTATTCGTTTTCTCAAAAAAATATTTTTTCCTGGACAAAACGACTTTTGATTGTCTTTAGAGGACAAAATGTAGTTTGATTGTCCCTAAATGACTTTAATAAAAATATAAACTAAAAATATATTTTTGAGGGTTAAATAAGCAATAAATTAAATAACTAACAAGTTATATGACATGTATGTCATCCTCCAGAAGAGCAGCAACATTCTTCTTCATCTTCACATTGATCGCAGGTCTGATCTTCTTTTTCAGTTATATTGTTACGATACTGATCTTTTAAAATTACGTCTAACCAAGTTAACTCTGGATCTAAAGCCCAATCCTTGCCTGACAAACTAACCAAAAATTGCGTTAAGCTATCTAGTTTTTCTTCTTAACAGCATGCTTTATTGGTAATTCCGGCAGGATTATGGTACTTAGTTTCTTTTTTGGTTTAATTAAACTTGAAAACTTTTTAGAAGGGTCATCATTCCTGTACAAAACCTCTGTTTTATATAATATTTTATTCACCGCAGTAGGTTGTTTGCCTCGGGTTATGATTATTCTTTTAGCTTTTAACTTTTTGAGTGAAAGTGCTGCATGTTTTATGTCATACAGAGTCCAATCAGAGCCAAGCTTACGAACCTGCCCTTTCTTAGAATATATTTCATAATATTTGTTTGGTGATTTTATAAAAGCATGGGAACGTAAAGCTAGCTCAACTTGTCCAAAAACTCTATCAGCTGGCATAAATGAATGGCCACGAACGGGGAACGTCATCGTAATTGATTCAATGGTTTTAGGAGCACTATTTAAAAGCCACAACATCAGTGCATGAACCATGTGAGAATTTTTATTTTGACCCCGACATCCATCTGAGAACAATCTTAAATGTTTAATTTCTGGGTCAAAATCCGTCTTTTTTAAAAAGTCAGTCAATGCTGAACTTATTTCCACCACACCTCTTCCCGCTTCATGTTCAAGCCATGTATAAAAACAGGATTTTTCGTTAAAATATCTGTTACACAAAATGCATAAAAAGCTAGTTGTTGAGCATAAAATGCTTCCGTGATAGGTGCTTTTGGAAGAACTTGGACCTGTTGTAGATCAAAACATATATGACACACTGTCTGCAGATTCCTCCTTCATTAGTTTAAAAAATTGTTTTGCTCTTGTCTTGTGAATAGTTAAATTTAATTATTTTTATTTTTTCTTGTTCATCTCTAATAGTGTTTATCATAGTGTTTGTTCTTATGCAAAAGCCACAAACACAAGCTAAAGCTAAAAAAAATCGAGCATTTTGGTAAAAAAATAAAGACAAAAAATATTTAAGTACTACCTACCTATATTAAACTTATTGCTAAAAATTCGACTAAAGTACTTGTAGTTTACTTGGAGTGAATCATCTTGAACCTGATCATTATACATCTTCCAAAGCTTTTTATGTTTAACTCAGATGACAAATAGATTCTTCTAGACTTGCCTCTGCCGTAGTGACTTTCATGGCCTCTTAAAGACGAAATAAATTTCTTAACACTTTCAAATTTAAGAGCATTTTTCTTGGACTTTCTGTCTCCACCACGATTATCTTTTATACCAGTGCCCTGCATCTTTTTTTCACTATCGTATGGATTCTTCTTGGACCGCAATTAAAAATGGACGAAAATAATTTTTGGCAAACAGAGACTTTCTTGTTATTATGCCAAACCTAAAAATGTTATTGAAAAAAATTACTATACATAAATAGGTACTGAAGACCGGGTTATTTAAATAAGAACCTACATAAAATTCCGTGTGAAAATCATGTGATTTTCCATTTTTTCTTTTTCTTTGCCTTTTTATTTCTTTTACATTCATCATCTGCGCTAATTTATTATCCTGCGCATTTTTGTTCCTTTGTTCATCATTGTAGAAATTCTGTCTAATAATTTTTATGTCGGATAACAAAAGTTCCATACATTTAAATTTTTTGACTTATGAACACAGTTGTTTTCAAAATTTAGTAAATTTGGATCCAAATCTGAATACCTAAAACAAAAACAATTAAGCAATAAAAATACAATCTAACCTGCAATACCTTTATTTTTACCTTATTGCCCTCTTACGTTCTTTTGCGGTAATATTTATGTTTCTTTTCCTTGTCCCTCTATTTGTATCACCCACTATATGTTCACCTTCAATCATTTTTGATTTACTTGTTAAATTTCTTTTAAAAAACTACTTATTAGGCACTACTTATATCACACTGTTAACTGCTACACTTCCAGGAAGTAAATATAGTCGTTACATGGTAAACAAGCATTACAAGACGAACAAATCGCATATTGTCCATAATAACGCTATTTGATTGTCTCTCGCCTATGGACAAAATGCGTTTTGTTTGTCTAGGTTGTTTTTGAAGCTAAAAATTTACGTGAAATATTGCGCTTAGAATGTCTAGGTGTACGTAAATTATTAAAGAATGTTTTAAAGAATTCAACGCCACCTAGAAGTCAAAATATGAAAATATGGACAAAGTGCGTTTTGAAAGTCTGCTCCTCATATGGATGGAGGATACACAATAAATCTGAGCAGGTTGAGGTTGTATAGGATGTATAATTTACCTCTAAAGAAGTCGAATTAAATTTAATTTAATTAAAACTCTTTTCTTGAAGTACAATATACTAATACGAAAGAGCGCTAAATTATGATCTTTAATTTGTTTGACCTAAAAATGACAAATATTAGCTACGCCACACTATCCACGTTATAAGTCTAAAAAATATTGAATAATTTTTGAGTTAGTAGTTTAAATACCAACTTAATTATTTACCAATGTTACCTTATGAGTGTAACAAAAAATCTTACAGAAAATTTATAAAAATCATAAAAATTAGTCTTTTTGGTTAAACCAAAGATCAATAATTTTAAAATATTGGAAACAAATTATTGGTTGTTTATTGTTATTTATTGATAAGTGAATATTTCCCAAATGGTTTTAGCACATACATTAAAGGTCTACAAATGTTAAGACAAAATATTTACTACAAATGTAAAGAAAAGAAATTTTAAAAATTGGCTTTTAACTTTAAATGTTATTAAAATTTATAACAGGACACCACGATGCAAAACCACATATTCGTTGTTAAAAATTGGAAAGAAAAGATAGTACTATTTAACTTCAATATATGGCAAATCTATTTCTATTTTACGATCGTTTAATAAAACATAGTATTTTTAAGCAGAAAGAACAAGCAAATAGACAAACGGTAAATCCTACAACACATCTAAAAATAATTGTCAGCTCTGACAAATTGACGACCCTTGAGATCTAATATTTAACTGCGTTTTCCACGGTAAGATGTTACTTTTGTAGCAACAACATATTGGAGAGTTAATTAATGACGAAATGTTAACACGAGGGTGGTGCCAGATTTATTGGCCGTGTCAAGAATGGGAAATATATCGACGGAAGGGTTTTTCATTAGAAGTAAAGTCACTTATAAATTGTTGGTGGTTAGTCCCTTAAAGTATATTTTATATTTTATAAATTACAGTTAATAATGTGTGTTCTATTCTAAATTCATAAAAACCATTTGATGAAGGTACAGGGATTTATTTATATTTTGCCACCCATTTTTAACTCAAACCAAGAAGGATAGAAAAAACGTCTTGTATTAAAGTTTTATACTTTTTCATCTATTATCTTGAATAACAAAAACTCCAGAAAAATGAAAAGGTAAACTTTTTTTTAATGTCACCATTAAAAAGGTATTTTAAAAAGTTTTATAAAAATTCCACATTTGATTAATGACTAATATTTTCGAAAATATGACCATTTAAATCTGGATATAATTTTCATTACATCTAAGTAGCTTTCCAGTGACGAAAATTTTTGTGCGTGAAGCTCTTGATCTGCTATAAAAAGTTAGTCACTGAAACGCATCTTTAGACAGGGAAAAAGAGAGATAACTTTAAGAAATTTTAAAATTTTGTTTTTTAACCTTTCTTGGCTTTATAATAATAATCTCTTTTAAGATCTAAGGCGCGCTTGTGGCGGCTTCGGTTGTATCGGCGAGCGTCGATCTCCGGAGTTAAGCAGTGGAATGCGCGCCCATAATTTGGATGGGTGTCCGGCGACAGCGGTGTTTTGGGCAACGGCACACGGTGTTGCTGCTCGGGGATGCGGACCGAGCAACAACCATCCAAGTTATGGAATGAATGGTGTGTGAATGAGAAGGAGTAGGGGTCAAGGTACAATAAGCCTTCAGGCTGCAGTGCACCACCTAGGGGCGGTCGTCGGACCTGGGTGGGATGACCCCGAAAGGGTGGAAAAAAAAAAGATCTAATTCCATTTTAAACAAATAATTTTTAAAAATCCATCGTTAACCATAAAAAACACGTTTAAAGCACAAAAAAGAGTGGCTGGTGCATGAGGGGCAAGGGAAAGAAAAACAGAGTAGTATAGGTGCATAACACTTTCCGTCACTGGAACGCCATAAAGTAGAACGAAATGCTCCTGAGCTACTCGGGAGCGGTTTATATGCGTCACTGGAAAGCCACTCTAGTCTCAGCTAGGTATGTACTAGAGGCGCGTTTTGCTATTACCTTGGATCGATCTGACCGCTACAAAACCGTTCTTTATTCAAATCTGGAGGAGAGCGAGGAAAAATTGTTCGTTTATTACATCTAGACGCATCCGACTGTCCTCGATTCGATCGAGGCATTTTGACGGAGGAGACAGATTAATCTTACTTTGAGGTTACGTTAGTTCTTTAATTTTGTTTTTGTGATACACATTTACTAATAATTTGCACAGTTCTTACACTTTCCCGAAAAAAATGAGCTTGCAAAAAGTAGAAATCTTTGACCCTAAAGAAAATGTTTTTCTTACAGAAAAAGAGGAATATGACGAAATTATCGTGCGAGGAAGTAAGCACTATTTTATAGTGATTTGGATACTAGTTAACTAATTAGGAAATAGTTTTGTTTTTGTCTTTGCATTATGACTATAAAGCAATCTGATTATATTAATTTGTTTTTTTTTAAATTTTTAAATTAGTTCTGACTTTTAAAAAAAAAATCTAACCAGAAACTAACTAAACAAACAACTGTAACTGCTTTGGTAATTGGCACAGATAATAAACAAATAATAAATACCAAAAATGTTAAAAAACGAGGTTATGTATTTTCATCTGGATATTTTATTTGCGTTCGTTAATTGCCGATCGCTTCGTCTCATCTGAAATGACGTCAACAAAATCTCCTCGCATCTGAGAGGCAATTGCAGAACACGCCTTAGGTATGTACTATTTTTCAGATTTAAATTTTAGAATTTTAGGCAAAATATTTCTCTTGTTTTATTGAAGTTTGTTGTTTTTTCGTTATTTTGTTTAAGACATTTAAATAAAGGCACTCGCTTGACAGCTCGTGGTTTTGTTGTAAATGTCATTCTCATACACGAATATTTTTTTAGTTTAATAAATATAAATATTATAATTATTTGATATTGGTAAACTACGTTACGATGATAACACATTGTCATATATTGTTAATTGACTACGACAAACGTCATCAGTTAATATTAAAAGCATAGGAAAAAGTAAGCGTCCGGAAAATATTCCCGGCAATGGCAGGAAAAATATATTACCTAGCAACGCCTCCTATCCACAGAAATAATACATTTTGGAGGTAGGAAAACAAATTGAAAATATGTAGTATCTATTTTCGTCCGATTAAGGAAAATAGTGATTTAATATACAAGGGAAAAAGCTTCAGATTTTAGCTCGAGGTTGTGTTGTCCTCCGACGCGATGCAGAGACCATAATAAACCGAGAGCTAAAGTCAAAAATTTTTCCGTGTATAATACACATTTTTTTTCTGTGATGAGAAATAACCACGACTTATTATTGGAAAAAACATAATATTAAAGTAAAAAAATTAATCATGTTAAATTTCAAGTTTCATACTGATCGACTGGTATATTTAAAACACAATTAGACCTTGCATTACTATGAAAATCCCTTAGGAAATTATTTAGTATCTGTCAATGTAATTTTGTAATTTGACGGATTAAAATTAAAAAGATAAAACTAAAAGCGATCGTTTAGTTATTTAGAATATTATGAAGTTAAAAAATATCTGACTGGACACCTAATATAGGGGAGATGTAAGTCCTGTATAGTAAATTATTTCAAAATTAAATATTTACCTTTACTGACGTAAAGTAATTTTATGAAAAGTCACATTTTAGTACCTGTTAACAGAGATACAATGTCAGATTTTTTTCCTGTCACTGAAAAAATACATTTTCTTATATTTCACGTTTAACTACAAGATTTTCTTGTCAGGTTGGCTAAACCTTTTTTAAAAATCCGTAATACTCGCGCAAAGCATAAATTCCACCTAACAATTGTGAGAAGACACATTGACGTATCCAAAGAAAAAAACAAACAAACGCAAAAAAGCCAAATCCTTGAAGACATACAAAAATAATTGTCAGCTTTGACAAATTGACGATTCTTAAGTTCTAATACTTAACTGCGTTTTCTTCGTGCGATGTTATTTTGGTTGTAGTAACATATTGGAAAATTAATTAGTAAAGAAATGTTAACATGAGGGAGGTGCAAAATTTATTGTTTGTGTCAGGAATGAAAACAAATTGATTTCTGAGGAGGGTTTTTGTTGTAAAGCGAGTCTGTACCAGTAAATTAAGGATTTTGTTTTATTATTGGCAACAAATAAAGATTTTTATTTTGTACATTTGTGTAAAGCAATTAATATATAATATTTTAATAAATATATATGTATTTGCTTTTAGAATATCTATGTTTTCCTTTTAGTTATTGTACAGTGCATTTATTTAGTTTGTTCCCCCACCCCTTTAAATTAAAAAACAGATCAAAAATTAACACTTCGGGCAATAATATTGATGCGTAAATACTATATTTTAGAGTAATATTGACAGATGATATTTAAAGAACGCTGGCACCACCTTGGGAATAAAAATTAAATGGAAAGTGGGTCTTGTAGCACATCATTTTAAAACTCCTGACGAGTATTTTGTACTCAAGAATATAAAGTCAATACCTTTAGGTGCAACAAAATAAATTGGTATGTTCTTAAAGCTCTTTTAAAGCTTCTTTTAATGTGATAATACTAACAATATACAGGGTAAAATAAATAGTGCACATTTTTTTTCAATAAAGCACCCTGTAGATTATATCACCTTTAAAAATGTTAAAAGAGGCGAAAAATAACTATGACCTAAATGATCTAAATGTGACCATCCAAATCCGGCGGTGGTAAACGGGGCGCAAGGCCTTCACTAAAGTTTTATTGAACAGGTAAATGGGGCGCAGGGATCTTGGGGTCAATAAAAACGTATAGGTAAACGGGGCGCAAATATTTTCTTTAAAGTAAAGGTATCAAAATAAAATGTTGGTCTATTTTTAAAAATTGTATTAATTACGAAACATTTATTGCATCAAAAAATATTTACATATTATACACTTGACAAATACGAAGTACATTTTACAAAATGTAGTCTACTTATTTCTTTTAATCTATATTTATTCACAAGTTTTTCCAGTGACCCACACCCCTTCTCGGGAACGACTGGCGCCCCATTTACCTATGATATAAACGTAACCTTACAGGCGTGCAGGTAAAAGAGATATTTTCGCGCCCCGTTTACCTCCGTCCTCCAAATCGAATGCTCAGGTAATTTTTCAACTACCACTATTTTGTAGTAGGTAAAAGTATTGACTTTGGACATATGAGTTATAAAGTACTTATCAGGAACTTTAAAATGGTGCTACAAGACGCCTCTTACCATTTAATATTTTTTACAACATAGCGCCTGGCAGCCATTTATCTGTCAACTTGACTCTAAAATTTGCGCATAAATTTTATATCCCATAGTTTTATTTTTGTTAAATTGAGCTATTTAAAAAAAAGTGAAGAAACATTTAAGAATGCTGCTGCTTAGTTTTTATTTCAAATTACTCACACTTTCTTTAGATGTTACTAAAAAAAAAACACGAAAGGTGGCTATTTCACATGTGTTTAAAAATAACTGAAGCCAAAAATATGACCTTGTTAAGTTTTGGATAAACAATGCAGTAAAACCTATTTGATATGATTATAAATTAACCTTTAATGCAGTCTTTTGTAGTGTATAACAAAAAAATAAATATATAAAAAATACAGGGTGGGCCAAATTAAACTTGCACACTTTTTAGGTATCAATAATTTTTTAACTGTTGCGCCTATTTTTATTATTTTTACAGGGCTAATAGGTAGATATGTTTTCTCTGGGTCTGTCAATTTTGGTCGTATAGATGTAGTCAGGACCGGACTAACGGGACTTTTTCCAAAATGATGCATGTTGCAAAAGAAATCGGATTTAGCTACAATTGAGCTAATATGTTTTTCTTGTAGACAAACTATGAAAAATTATTCGGTAAAAGCGAATCTGTCAATAATTTGAGGATACAGAAATTATGATTATTCTCGATAATTGATGCGCCCCAAAAAGCATGCAGTTATAAATATAAGGTTACCATGGTTCCTGAGTTGGATGCTGACACAACTTAACAGTTGTCTAATTGTAGATAAATTCGATTAATTTTGCAACGAAGTTAAGTGCATCATTTTAGAAAAAGTCCCGTAAGTCCGGTCCTATAGAGAAAACATATCTACCTATTAGCCCTGTAAAAATAAAGAAGATAGGCACAACAGATAAAAAGTAATCATTAGCTAAAAAGTGTACAAGTTTAATTTGGCCCACACTGTATATACAAAAAACCCTCTGGTACAATCTAATGAGAACCCTTTGATTATAAACATAAGAGCAAGCAATCTTAAAACATAGTTTCATATTAGTACCTATACCACCGATATAGAAACACACTTTATTACCAAATTATACACAAATGACGACAAATAACATGCCATAAGAATGCCACTAACCTCATAATATTTGGTTTCGTCCATTAAATCGGAAATTTATGCATAACAAATCCGCATGCGGTCTACAAAAACTCTTACTAAAATATCTCCTCCATTAACTATAAAATATAATAAAACACAGGTGGTCAAAATAAACCTTTACCGCACGGGAAAAGAAGAAAGAAACGAAGCGCGAGAACTTTTATAAAAATGTTAAATAGTCTGAGATAGCTTGCCGGACGAAAAATATTGGCTATTACCGGTAGAAAGATAAAATAACATGTTATTAACATATATGTAATCTGTGTACGGGATATAAAACTGCATTATAATGTTTTCCCAGTAAGTTTCTATGGTATACTATGTTATATTTCTGAAATATTTCAGTTATTAGAGAACTACAGCCAGTCTTCAATGAGAAACATAGTTTTTTTAGGCAATGGCTTAACGACCGCCGGCAGTTTTGCCTAATTATAAGAAGAAAAACGCCGTCCTCTGCCTTTTTGATAAGCAAGAGCTGCAGGTATTCGTTTTACACCAAATTTATTTAATAATAAATTTAGCATTTTTCTTTATTTTTTGAACTGGTTATGATATCTAAAGGTGTATCTTTTACCAGTCAATTATTTTTTCAAAAGTAATGTCAAAGGCAGTTAGTAAAAGTTTTCAACATTTTTTAATTTCATGCCTTCCACATTTTTAAGGCGCGTCCTAGGGATCAGTTCACGTCTGGCAGCCTCAGTTAAGAACTCTATTTTTATGATTAGATTATTATAAAAAAATTTGATCGAAAGCCCTTAAACCTATTAATTAAATAAATTGGAAGTTTAATTTTCTTATTAGGAGTATTTTATTTTATTTTTATTTTTATTTTACGAAAAGCTTTTGCAGTATTTAGAGAAGTAATCGCTCCATCCAAGGGCTTAAACCCTTTTTATGTAAGTTTTTAGGTTTTTATATAACCTGAATGAGAATAATTATTTTATATGAAAAAATTTATTATTAATTTATTTCTTTAATGTAATTTTAATTTTTATTACATTTTTGTAAGAGCAGAATAGTTCTTCATACTAATATTTAAAAAGTTTAGGTAACTAAAAATATTTATTAAATATCTTTATTTTAAAGAAAAGCCTAATAATATTTTGTTTAAACAAACATTATGTTAAATTATTTTAAAGACAGGATAATTTTACACACTAAATTGCGGTATTTTTTAATAGGCCAATTATAAAGTTTTTTAAGAACAAGTATTTGTAAAACTGTTGTGTATCTGATACATACTGTAATGAATTCGCCAGTAATGAGTTATTAATAATAAATAATTAATATAAAGTAAAACGTCAATTAAACAATTGACAAGAAATTTTTTACATTACTAGTGGATATAAGTTTGCAACGATTTTTTAAATAGTTTTTCTTAAGTAACATTTAGTTGGCTTCTATAGATAATAATAAAATTTAGCTTGTAAGCTTATCTTATCCACGTCTTCAAAATAGTGTTATACAATTTGGTTGTAAAATCAATAGGGAAGCCCATATTTAAGGTATTAAAATAATACATTTCCTATGGACAGTCTGGTAATGGAGCACCCAATATACTATTTTAGAATATTTTAAGACGATTATACATTGCATTTCTTTAATGTCCCCTCTCATTTATTTTTTGAACGGATAAATTTGAAAAATTAGAACTTTAAAATATAAAATTATTGCATAAATACTATATTTTAGAGTAAAACTGACAGACGAAAATTTAAAAATGGCGGCTGGGCGCCATCTTGAGAAAAAAAATCAAATGGACAGGGGGGCCCTGTGCACATCATTTTAAAGATTCTGACGAGTACTTTATAACCCTAGAATATAAAGTCAATACCTTCACCTAGTACAAAATGGCGGCACTTTAAAATAACTTAAATACCTGATTTGATGGCCATATTTCCGAAACTAACCTTGTATTAGTTAAGGGTATCGACACTATATTCTAGAATTATAAAGTACTAGTTAGGAGCTTTAAAATGACCGCCCTTTTTCATTTATTTTTTTTCAAGATGGCGCCCAGCCGCCATCTTAAATTGTCGTCTGTCAATTTCACTCTAAAACATAGTATTTATGCATCAATTTCTTATCCCAAAGTTTTACTTTTATAAATTAAGACGTTCAAAAAATAAAAGGGAGGGGGACATTAAAGAAATACACTGTAGAAAGTGTCTAATTATACAACGGTCGTAGTTCTATCATATATTATTATTATCTACCGAAGCCACATAATTACCATTTTTAAAATGGTTAAGTTTCTTATTTTATCTTTTTGCCAGAGTCCATGCGTGAAGTCTGCATTAGACCATAAGACTAAGATGTCTTGAGAGACGAAGTTTAAAGCTGCTGCCTCATAAATATTAAATTCTGCTTTAATCTTAAAATCGACTCTTAAGCCAGGGCTTTTCACTTATGAATAGTATTTTATCTTTCGGTTTTATCTAGTAGGTAATTTTAAGTAGTCATACAGGTTTGGGTGAGAAACAGGGTCAACATTTCAGTCAATAATTTTCTATTAATTTTAGGTTTTCTTAGGTCCTTTTCACATATTGTTTAGTAGTTGAAGTGCCATCTACAACAACTAATAGAGGATAGGGTGGTATAGCTGTATAGCATCCTTTAATGTTAAAGAGTTTTATATTTTTACAACGTATTAAAAATAACAATAATAATTAAGATGAAAGAACATAAATATGTTTTATATTAAACTCAGTTTATTGATAAATTTTGAAATAAATACAAAAGACAAAAGAAAAAACATAAAATCGTTGGCATGAATTAAGAGAAATTATGAAAACTTAAACAAAATACCGCCACTCGTTTTATTACCAAAAAACCCTATATCATACCCTTCCGCTTTGTCTACTCTCAGCGCAAAAAGGCGCCGAAAACTGGCGAAATAAAATTTTGGAGTTAACGTGGACCTAATAAGTTTGTTAAAATGTTCATTAAGCCGCTAACCAATTAAAAACTGGCTTGGGCCAAGATTCAGCCAATAGCTGCGAAATGCAAAATTAGTTATATTATTATTAGTTAATAAATGGTTATAATAATATTATAAGTTAATAAATAGTTATATTATTATTAGTTTATAAATACAATGATAGAAAACAAAGTAATTTGTCTTATTTTAATTTAATGCAATATAGGTTGTGTATATATGTTCCTATAATAGGCCGGCGTTTTTGCGCTGATAGTAAACGAAGCGGCACGGTATGATGTAGAGTTTTTTTTTCAGTGAAAACGGTTGCGGTATTTTGTTTGAGTATTTATACTTTTTTTATTGGATTCCAATCACTATACACATGGTGAGTCATGCCGAGTGTACTGTATTGATTCGTAAAGCTTTCAGCAAAAAGCGTGACGTCAGCGGGACATAAGCGCGTCAATGTCTTATGAACACCCGTCCGTGACGCGCGTGTTTGACTGTTGGGCAAGGAAATGTATTACAACGTGAACCAATGCGTCCATGTCCACCGCTAACGCCCCGACGCACTTGCTGTTTAGCAAAAGCTTAAGGATTGATTAATAAATTAAAATTTTTGACAATGGATATTAAAAAAATACATTTAAAATAAGTTTTGATTTAAAAATATTTAAACTAATTTTTCATAGAACAGTTTAAAAAAAAGGTTACCAGCTTGCGTTTTTCACCCCAATTATTAATTTTATTTTAATTCGACGTCGGAGAAATACTTTAATAAAAATACCTTTTCTGTAAATTGATAAATAAAACATAATCTTATCTTAATTTAAAACACCAGGTGTGGTCTACCTTTGATCTCAATAAAATTGATGAAAAAGATTTATAACAGATAATGTTGGGTTCATGCCTAGAGATAGAGAATTATGGAAAATTACACGATAATAATTCAGAAAGTTGGCGTGTTATGTAGATGTAGTGTTTGTATGTTTAAAGCTCTAAGAAGCAAAACAAAATTTCATTTTGTTTGCGATCCAAATTTAAACTGAATTTTAACTTGTATTACTAAACAGTTTTTAGGAAGAGTATGGTGAACTTATGCTCAAAAAGGTATATTTTTATTCGCATTCATTTATTAGGCTTATAATACATAAAAATACAGGGTGTCCGACTATTTTGACCCATTTTGATCGCAACTAAATTTAAAATAAATTTTCAAGTTTTCAAGATGCGGTTTTCGTAGGATGCTTTAAAAATTTTTGAATTTCTCTTTTTATCTTTGCCATTTCTTTGGAAAAAAATTTTAACGGATAAACAAAATGGCCGATTTTTCGATATAGGGAAACTTTGTTATTTTAAATGGAACACATGTATATTTTTTAACAATCTTAATACTCAATATTTTCCCTTTAAACAATAAAATATAAGTTAGTTATATCAAAAAATAATAGATTTATTGGTCTCTAAAAGATCGGCTTATCAGTTTTAAAACAATAAGCAATAATAATAAATTTACTGGTAAAAATTTTAAGGTAATCGGTGCAGTAGTAGTAGCATGATAATTGTGATGGCCACCGACTTTAAAAAGGTAAGTTGTGAAAAGAGCCATTTAAAGTTCTGAACACTACAAATTGTGTAACGAAATCTTCATAGGAGTCATAGACGACGCGGGGTTACTTAAACCACAGTAGATATACTCGTTAATATTGCCTTGATTTATCCCAGATTTTTAAACACAATTCTTGAAATCTTTATAATACAAAAAAGAAGTTTAAATAACCTACCCCCCTAAAAATATGTTTTATTTTAAGTAACAATTTACCGTTTAAGTTATTACAACTATATGTTAAGAATAAAGCAATGTAGTATTTTTTTTAAATTTTATTAAAAGTTTTTTTTAAGATTGCTTTTGTTATACGTTCCAGAGTTATACAGGGTGTCCGCCAATTAATGGTACACAGAAAAACCATAGATTTCCTATACCCAAATATTAAGATTTAACCAAACATACATATATCTTAAAGTTGATAATAAGGAAGATACAGGGTGTCAAAGTGAAAAAAATATTTTTAACTTTTTTCTATAATGTTTGATATGTTTTAAATGTTTTAGTGAAACTTGGTATTCAGGGTTTTTGACAAAAGCTATTTAGATCTAATATTAATTTTTATGTGTAAGCTAGGGGATCTAGCTAAACTATTTAAAT
The DNA here is from genome assembly GCA_014170235.1 of Listronotus bonariensis. Taxonomy (NCBI): domain Eukaryota; kingdom Metazoa; phylum Arthropoda; class Insecta; order Coleoptera; family Curculionidae; genus Listronotus; species Listronotus bonariensis. The sequence goes on along the minus strand of JACEGR010001751.1, from coordinate 139,242 downwards.
TTCTCTAAAACGTCCCAACTTTTATGTGTTAGTCTGTATGTACTATCTAAGTAAACCAGTACACTTCCCCATGCTTTCTACACAAAAATGGTTTACTTTGTAAAAATGCCTCCGAGCAACCGCAAGATATTTGCATTTAAGTGTTTTAGTGCAACCAAAAACTATATATGGAAGATTACAATAAATCATTCCTATATCATGAGGCAGTTGTAGTTATGACTAATACGTTGTGTTCTAAAGGCATTTTTTTGTTGCAATAAACCACCTCAATTCAAATATCTTGAAAATGGCTGCTCAGAGCCATTCTTACAAAGTATACCTTTTTTGTGTAGAAACCATTGGAGAGTTTAGTGGTTTACTTAGATTGTACATACAGTGTAGCACAAAAAATTTAGCCCTCTTTGGCTTACACATAAAAATTTATATCAGATTTGCAAAGCTTACGTTAAAAAAAACCCTAAATACCGGGTTTTATTAAAATATTAATCGTATCAAAAGTTATCGAAATAAATAAAAATATTTTTTCACTTTGGCACCCTGTATCTTCCATATTATTAACTTTTGGATATAGGTATGTGTAGTTTAATCTTCATATTTTCGCACAAGAAATCTATGGTTTTTCGGTGTCCCATTAATTAGCGGACACCCTGTATAAAAAGCTATAACAAATATTAAGTCGTATGTGTATAATATTTACTAACTTACGGTATACAAAAAATTATAATTTTTGGTACATTCAGATTTTTATTATTACTCTATTCACGCAAATTTTTTGGTGGTTAGCACTAAAATTTACTTGGTAAATTATAATAAATCATGTTTATTACACACTGTTTTTTTAGAACACAGTTTTCTATTTATTTTATCTGGTTTTCTGTAATAATGGGTAATTTTTGAATTTATAGCAACATATTCGTGACTGAGAAATAAGAAATCTAAATGTCAAACCATTTTGCCATTACTTAGATTTTTTGGAACTATATTGGAGATGACAAAATGTACTTTTCTAAAAGCACCCCGAAAAATAATTAAAAAATTATATTTTTTCGTTAACTGTCCTACAATTTTAATACAGCATCTTTTAGCAGATACCTAGACTGATTTAACTAGAGTTACCGGTCCTGTATCTCCTACAGTTTTTAAATATTTCAACATCAAAAATCAAATTAAAAACACCCTGTATAATATTTTATTTTAAGAAGAAGGACAGCTAATAATTAAAATAAAACCAAATTCTATTACAGAATGCTTTATAACCAACTAAAAATAAATTGAATTTAACTTCGGTAACCTTTAAACCGGTATTTTTAATTGTTTTATTATTTTAGATAGATCTTGATTTATTAACGGTCGAGTTTTTTATGTATAAGATTTATAACATCAAAACTAATAGTTAAAATAAATTTGACTGTCAACTGAAAAGGCTTAAGAACAGTTCCGTTTGTTCATTAAAAACATAAATACACAGAAAATGTATAGCAAACCTAAAAAGCATTTTAAAAAAGTGCCTTACCAACTTAAAAGATGTTTAATTCTTTGCGAGCTATGGATACTGGATCTTACCTAAAAAAAAAGAAAAGCTTTAAAACTATGTTAAAAAAATGGAATATGTTACACTGTCAAAGACTAAAATGGTAACTCTCTTCTTATTAAAGATAGAGTAAAAATGTGAATTGCAAAGTTTTAGGTTTTTTTTTGACGTAGAACTTAGTGGCGTAAGAATAGTTTCATCATTTACTCTTATTGTAAAGTTTTAACACAAAGCAGGATTTTTATTTAAACACCCTATATATTTAAAAGCGCTTTTAAAAGCTGTAGCTGTAAAAATACCTCAACTGATATATTGAATTTTATACAATTTCAAAACTATAGTTACCATTTTTTTATTCTTTGTGACAGCACAAAAAGGCCTACGCCCAAGTACCAGAGTACCGTGGGTGACAGTTAGTAGATATTTAACCCATCTTTTTCCCTGTTCCGTCAACGTTGTCAAATCACTGAAACATGCAGTGTTTGGACGGACGGACGGCGTCATTTTAAATGACAACTGCGTAAAAATTTGGAATAAAATAGTATTTTTAAATAAAACACCATGTTTATGTTTTGCCTTTAAAAATTAAAGAGCTTTAGGAAAATATTATGTTTAACATGTCTTTCTCTAATAGTTTCGGAAATTTGAGCATCCAAATTTAAAAATTATGTAATATTTTCAAAATATTCACTATACATTTCCGAAACTATTATCTATTAAATGTGATATTTTCTTTAAGCTTCTTTAAATCTACTTTTTATAAAAATAGAATATACAGGCTTCTAAAAAAGCTATTTTACTATCAATCTCCTGACGAAGGTCATATTTCGAAACAATTAAAGATTAAATAAATCTAATGTAGTAAGTATTCTTTAAAAGCTTGTCTAAACGTCTGCCTTAAAACATACGGGGTGTAAAAAAGTTTAACTTAAAAATAAAAGTCAATGTGCATGCATCAGCTTTGTTCTATCCCCTTTAGTTTCAAAAATGTATTATTTATCCAAAAGAATAAACAAAAAAAAACATTTTATTACATTTTTTGTAAAAATAATGGAGGAAAAAACAATTACAGCTATAACGAGCAATTTATTATTTTCAAAACAAGGGTGGTCTAAACGATATTACAAAACAAAAACTATACACAGGACTTCTACACCTTTCTTCATAAATCTCGTGTTTATTATAAACGAACTTTAGTAGCAATAAAAACGTGTATAAAAGCAGGTCGTCCGTAGACTGTTAAACTTTTAATATAATGGCAGTTAATCTACAAAAACCATCATTGTCGGGGCTTAATATATGGTTGAATTAAAATCATATTAAAAACCATCACCAGAATGCGCGGCAGTTTCATTTTTCCCATTGCCTACGGTTTATTATAGATTTTATAGTCATAAATTTTCTAACAATATAATTATTAATCCTATAAACGTCTGGTTATACATTTGCCTTTTGTGGCTATCAATCCAAAAGACCGTTAGACAGGGTTTTTAAATTATAAAAGGGTTTATTTTTATGCATTATTATTAGTTTTTATTATTTTAGGATATTATAAAAGAAATAATAGCTAACATTGTATGTTCACACAAACTTCTGGTATTTGCATTTCTTGCATAAAAATTTAAGGATATTTTGACGTAAAAAATAAAACTGTGGGCTAATTACAAAACTCTACAAAATTAACAAGTATGACTAATAAATGTGCCGTATAATTTCTATACTGTGCTTGTATAAAATCAGGACCCCCTTCTAACTTTTGAATTTTTTGTTATTTTTCACGAAGATTTAAGGATTGTAGTATAACAACACAAACCAAGACAAGAAATAAAAGATGTAAATGTCAAACTGAGAGTTGGACGCCATTTTGAAAACAAAAATTAAATGAAAAGGGGGTCGTGTGGCACATCATTTTAAAGCTTCTGACGAGTACTTTTATAACACTACAATATAAATTGTACAATTTTAAAACTAATGAAGTACGATATACCTACATATTGTGGTATTTTCTTTAAGGTCTCTTAAATAACTTTTTAATGATAATATAATAGATAGGGTTACGTCATTTTAAAAAAAAATATATACTTTTTGTCCTAACATGTTTATAACCACACATATCACCATTAAATAGATATTTAAAAGAGCCCTAAAAAATACAACACTAACTATTAGTTTCGGAAATATGGCTATCCTAATCAGGATATTCAGGTAATTTTTAAAGTACCGCCATTTCGTAGTAGGTAAAGTCATTGACTTTATATTATGGAGTTATAAAGTACCCGTCATGAGCTGTAAAATGATGTGCCACAAGACCCCTTCCATTTAATTTTTGTTTTCAAAATGGTGCCTAACTCTCAGTTTGACATTTATTTATCTGTCATTTCTGTTTAGTCTAAAATTGGGTTTATGTTGTCTTACTAAAGTCATCAAATTTTCATGAAAAATACCAAACAACTAAAAAGTTAGAAGGGGGCCTGACTTTAGACAAGAACTGTATATTTTATCCCTGAATGCATATCTAGGTCACCACGTTTCTATGGTGGTTTGGGAACTTCTTGTTAAACTTTTACTTTTTTGACCCTTTTTCTTGTTTGGTCACGTCGACAAAATGCATAATTATTTCTTTTTGTTTGGTAAAGGTGGGCATAGAAGTCTTAAGTGGATTTATGAAGTGTGTATTAGTCTTGGGTTTATTTAATGAATTAAAACAAAAAAGAATATTTTACTAACCATAATTAATCATGACCCTCCACCTATACTGTTGTAACAATATCAGAACTATCGTCATGCAATAGGACTGATACTGATTTAAGAGTATTTACACATAGTTTTATTTAAATTCACATTTTGTAATGCGCATTACAGCGCTCGTGTAAACTTAGAATAAATATGTTCTGTCTATATTATTAAATTACTTAGCTGACCCGGCAAACGTTGTTTTGCCATATAAATAATTTTTAAGTAATTTCTAGCCTAAAATTAAAAAAACGTTAAGGGTGGACAACCCTTATCACTAAGGGGTATGAAAAATAGATGTTGGCCGATTCTCAGACCTACCAATATGCTCACAAAATTTCATGAGAATCGGTCAAGCCGTTTCGAGGAGTACGGGAACGAACATTGTGACACGAGAATTTTATATATAAGATATGCACACATTGTACACCTTTAGCAAACAAGACGAAATAATTATTCATTTAGTCCAGGTGACGGTGATCCACAAAATTAAAAAAGGGGTCTGTGCTAGTGTGTGTGATACTCCATTGCACATGTCATTTGAGAAGCAAATTGCCAAGAAAAGACAATTATCAATGTTATTATTATGCAGAACATGATTTTTAACTTTTTTTCCTGGTTTTTTGCAATCTTACCAATAGTTTTGACTTAAGATTCATGTGTAGCTGAAGTGGCAACCAGCACAGACCACTTTTTTTGTGGACCTGTGCAACCGAAAGTTAAAAAAAAATACCAATACTTAAATATGTAACCTCAGTAAAAGTAAGAATAAAATTTTATTAAGTTCACGAGTCGATTTAAACAGATATATATATATATATATATATATATATATATATATATATATATATATATATATATATATATATTATTGGGGAAATTTTTCGGGTTTGCGGTCTGTGGATTAATTAAAAGAAACTCCTTTTTCTTAAATACCTCTAGGCCTAGGCAAAAATACATCCGCTGCTGTCGATCACCATTTAAAAACTAATCATAACTTTTGATTATGATAATGTTAAGATTTTAGATAACCAAAGTAACTACAAGAGTAGATTATTCCTTGAAATGTGCCACATTAGGAAAAAACAAACATTCTATCAACTACAAATCGGATACTAGTCAACTTAGTAATATTTATTCTTATATTTTGAATTGCATGTAACTGTCCCACACTGTATATAGTTGGTTAGTATAATGTGTTAAATGTGTTTTTTATTTTGTTTTAAAAAAGGATAACTCTTTACGTTTTTTTAATGTTTTTATAATTCAAGAATGTATATTTATATTACAAGATATTTTATTTTAATTTACATTACCATGTTGAGCGTGTTGTTGGTTTTAAGTGTTGTGGAATAACTCTATTTCTGTGAGTAAAGTTTCTTTATTTATGCATTCTTTTTTAATGTCTTTTTAAATTTTTTTAACTATAACTTTATTATGTATATTGTTTTTAATGTGTCCTTTTCTTTGTCATTGTTTGTAGTTTACTTCTCCTGAGGAAGCTATTGAGCAATGGCGAAATATAGAGGTATTTAAGAAAAAGGAGTTTCTTTTAATTAATCCACAGACCGCAAACCCGAAAAATTTCCCCAATAATTTATATCGTACGGTCGAAAATACATACAAATTATATATATATATATATATATATATATATATATATATATATATATATATATATATATATCTTCTTTTTATTAAAAGAAATAATTTATTTACCTTCTTTTCTACGAAATCCACTATTTTTAAAATAAAGTAAAACATAATTTCGTAAAAGTTACCACAGTGTGAATTAATTACATTTAAAATGTAAAAAAGTTGTTTAAAATTATAAGAATAATTAACCTAAAATACAATCTGTTAAAAGTAAAACATAAATTTTTATATCCTGAAAACGGAAAGGAATATAAAGCCATTATTTTAAAAGTGCAGCGTGGAACAATAGACTCGCCTATTCAACATTTATTTTAATTAACAGAGTAAAGTTTGATGTTAATAGTGATTTAATTACTCTAATTGAAAACACGATATGATTATCGTGAAGATTAAAGTACCCTTTACTTGCTTTAAATCTTTATTACGTGAAGTGTATGTCTTAGTTTGTTGAAGGTTTTTTCCATAAACAATATTAGAAGATAAAATAATGAAGTGAAACAGAAATTATTTTACCTTCAGCTTTATACAGTGACCGGCAAAATGTCAGCAATACGAACAGTGGAGTTAGATCACAAAATATTTTAAAAATCTAAGAACTTTAAGTACTGAATTTAATCTTAAGCCCAAATGCAAAGTATTTAAAACAAAAAGTAAATTCGCAATTTTTTATTTATTATTTTTTTCTTAAAAAGTATAAATGTACCATTATATTTACGAAATTAGCTTTATTTAACTCAACTTTGTTTAGGTCAAAAAATGACATATATGTTCGTTTGTTTTGTTTTCTTTTTTGACAAGTAGAGCAAATATGTGGGGGGTAAACTCTATCTTTTTGTGTTTATGTATTTATAAAATTCAGCAAATATTTAAAGTTATACTGATATTGCAAAACTGCTTCGACAAATTCTGCCAACAGTCGATTCCTTACGTCGGCGTCGCGTCGGTCCGCTGACTTGCCTTTATTGAAAAATTCTCTCTGAATTGATATTATGTAAGGGAATATAAAAAAAGTATTTACTCATTTTGATCCTTTCTGATAAAGGAGTTTAATACACATAAAATATTTTGTTCCAGGTCGTATATCGGGACTTTCCGTTATGAAATCGGGACGTAGATTTAGAATAACGGTCTCAGTCCGATATATCGGTACTGATGGCAACCCTACACTTGACACAAGTTGTCAACTGATATTTTTCATTCGTTTATGAAAGTCAATAAGGATAGTTTAAGGTTAGTGGTTGTAAACAAAACAATACAGAAAAGTATTTTAATAACTATTTACAAAAGTGAAATTCGTTGTATTATTTTATCTATAAAGGGTGTTTCTAAACAAATTTGAAAATTTTAGGAGGTGATTTTCCACCAAAAAATAAGAAACTTCTTAGTTTTAAAATACATGATGTTAAAAAGTTTTAAAAAATATATTTTTTTTTTTTTAATAGCTTTATACCCATTCAGATATTTTTAAAAATTTGGGAGACGCACCCAGAATACATTTTTTGGCATACAAGAAAAATAATTTACCAGTGTCTTTCATGAGGGCTTTAAGGTAAATATTTTTAAGAAAAAATGGTACGCCACTGCATTTTTTTAAATAATATTTTTTGAAATCCCCATTTAGTTTAGAACATTTCATTTCTAGCCTTTTTTTGTTTGATGTACGGTTTTCGCGTAAATCAATAGAAACCATTTTTTGGCATGGTCAGTTTGTATTCCTAATATAAAATTCTACATTAAAATAATTAACCTTTGTTATTTATTCTTTAATAAGATAGCAATTTGACCATGCCGAGAAATGGTTTCTATTTATTTACGCGAAAACCGTACATCAACCAAAAAAGTCAAGAGATCAAATTTGTTCTAAACTAAATGGGGATTTAAAAAAGATTTTTATTTTAGAAAATGCAGTGGCGTACCATTTTTTCTTAAAAATATTTACCTTAAACCCTCATGGACGACACTGGTAAAATTATTTTTTTCTTGTATGCCAAAAACATGTTCTGGTGCAAAGGGTGCGTCTCCCAAATTTTTAAAAATATCTGAATGGGTATAAAAGCTATTATATAATAATATTTTTTATTAATTTAACACCCTGTAGTTTAAAAACTAAGAAGTTTAGGACATATGTTATATGAACGATTTTTCTTTTTGGTGGAAATCACCTCCTAAAATGTTTCGCATTTGTTTAGAAACATCCTGTATATGTAACTTAAACTTATAAATATTTATGTTTGTTTTAATAAGTTTTAAAAAGAAACAAAACAATACCACCTTTTGGATTCTTGTAAATACATATAAATATGAGTAAAAAATCCCATTTTTATGTTAAAGTGTGTCGATCATAGTTAACATAAAAAAATGCAAAATTAATGTTGGTTTTTAGGACCAACATTGAATATTTGGAACGTTTACATAATAGGATTTTTACTTAGATTAAGAAAAATAGAGGGGGAAATCTATCTTTGCTTATTTTTTAAAACCTACCTATTAAAACACAAAAATAAAAATGTATTTATTCGTTTAACTTATACAATATTATACACAAGATTTAATAATTAATTCCCCACTTTTTTAAAAAGTTATTAAAATAAATTTTCTTGAATTGTTTTATTTACAACAATTAACCTTAAACTATTGATAATTTATAAATCGCGGACGCTTGAAACTTGAAGTCGGGTTCGAGGAACATCGACATATTTAATTGACGTACGATTCCGGTAGCTGGGAATGTTATGATGTTCGGGGAAATTATTCGTCCTACTAACCAACTTGCTCGCGCGCTCCTTTGACGCCAAAAAAACCGACAAGCTCTGAATCACCGGCAAATCATTCGCCAAACCCTTAAAACGACGTGAACTCTCGCCATACCATAGATGCGCACTATGTGGAGCGGTATGCGGCGTGGAACGGCGAATTTTTGCAAGTCTGGACACAGGTTACTATTATATTTAAAAGTCGACAATGTCAACATTGCATACACGGCTGTAGATAAAAAGTTTCAAAGATATTAAGGAATCATTTTGAGGTTTAGTAATGCGGTACACATACTGATGTATTTGCAAAATAAACGCAGTATACTTATAAATTGCGCAATGTTAATGCATGCATGTTCAAATAGCGGTTTAATGATTTAGTTACTAAAGGCGAAAATAATAACATCTGCATGTTAAAAGATGATGAGTTGGTGAATATAACGAGCAATCATTTCCTTGAAAATGATTGTTGTTTGATATTTTCCCATGTTTGCAAAATTCTAAAAGGTTAAGCTATGTAAATTGATAAATTATTATATTAAGATCGTTATATTGTTCTAGTAGAGTAATAATATTTCTTTTATCGGCAGCCATTGACCTATTGACATATTATATAATAAAGCAGACAATATTTTTTCACTAATAATTTTCTTTATTGCCAAAATATTCATTTGTATACTTTTGAATCAAATATATTAAGCAAAAGCTTGGTGAGTTGATAAACCGGTCAACCAATAAACCTGGCCACCACGTTTTCATTTGTAAATTTAATGGCCCGCAATTTTTTAAAACATTAACCGACTTTTGGATTCTTTTTGATTCCATAAGAGGACATTTTATTGGTTTTATGTTGCTTCTGGTTAATTCTTAAAAACATGATACAACTACAGTTCTACAGAATGTTTAATAAACAATACACATTTTTAAACCAAAACCAAGTTATTGCAAAGCTTTAAAATTACCAAATATTTTGTTTTTTCACATAAGTATATTTACTGAATCATTGTTTTCAAGTTATCGCATTTTTGCTATGTTCTCCATTTAAATTAAGGCACTTGTATCTGAAACCGATGCAAACATATTAAGATATGGTCCATTATGCCTAACAAAGATAACAATAATAAATGCACCAAGAAAAACAAACGTATTATACGAATTGTATCAAAATTAAATAGGCCACTGAACGGTTGCAAAGTTTATAAAAATTCCTGATTCGCAAATCTATAAAATTAAAAAAAATGTTTTTAATGTAGGTGTATTAACTACATAACTGTCTTACGATCATTTTGCAATTTGATTATAAGTAAATAATAAAAAAAAAAAAGTTATTTAAAGCTAGTGTATTTTTATCAATTTTCCTAATTCAACCGGGGTTTTTCACTTAAAACCGCGTTAAGAATATAATATTAAATTTATGTCCACTGTACGTAGCTGTTTGTTTATAGAATTAGATGCAAGCCGCTTAAAGCCTATAATTTTTAATGGTCAAAAAATATCGAATTCGGTTAAAATTTCTGACCCATTGAATTTAGATTTAAAAAAAACGGAATGACCAGATTTATTTGTTGACCGGTTTAATTTATTGCCAACTTTTAAAAAATAAATCGTTTTACGTTTAGGATTTATTTAAACATTTATTAAAGTACTTTTTATTTCATATTTGGATATTATTCGTAAAAAGCGGTTGTTTTAACCAATTAATACCATCCTAATTTTATTAGCTATTACCAGTTAGATTATAATACTTAGAAAAGAGCTAAAGGTCAAAATACAATTTTATGAAGACAAAATATATTATTTTTAAATTAAAATTAAACTTAACAAAAAAAAAAACTTAAGGCACCTTAAGAAAAAAAAAAACGTTCTCAGGTAACTCGCCTCTTTGAACACTTATGTGTAGTAAAAAAGTTCTTAATTTTTTAAATAAAATAGTTTAGTTTGGGGTTCGTTTAAAACATAATTTGGTATAAAACTATTGGGAGTGTTCCATTCTTTGTAGAAACAATGAAAAAAAAACGCTTTGGTAATTTAATAATCTGTTATTAATATTTGATTTGAGTAAATTCAAAATTTATGGGGTATTACTAACTGGCGTACTGTTCTTGTTCTATTAAGACTTACAAGTAAAGATTGAAGTCAATTAAATGATATAAAAGTACTAAAATAAATTAGGTACATACGGTTTTTGTACTCCGCTGCACCTTCACCGCACGTTGTTGGTCACGACTTGGTCTACATTTGGTTTTTTAAGGATAAACCTTGCTTATTATCAACTTTATTTACAACTGTACATTGTATATACGTTTACTTTAAACATTATCGGCAGAAGAAATAAAGGCCGCAGCCTTCTTTACCAAAAATACTTCCTGAATACCCATTTTGATCTGCAAAATTCGATATAGAAGTAACAGGGTGTGACAGAAAGTTAAAAAATTTAACGGTAAATTATTTATTTAACAATATAAAAAGAATTAATTTAAATATGGTTCGGAAAATGTTTTTTTTTTTTTAAATACGAGTATGTAGTTTGTTCTATGTCTTTTTCTTTATTTTACATATATCAAAAACCCGATAAAATATCAAGATTAATTTGGTAGACGCTTTTATATCATTTAAGGGCACATTTACACTAACCAGCACAGAATAGGCATTTAATTATTTAATTTAAAACTAAAATTTATTTTCTTTTATTTTATACTAAAAATATAATAAAATAAACTGCTCTGTTTAATGAAATAATTTTTTATTTCTAAAACAGTCGTAGTAGTAGGGTCCAGTTTTTTGCCAAGCATAAAGATGTCACAGATACAAACTCCATTGATAAAATTTCGTATATCAAATGTTACCCTAAATAATACATTTTAGTGTTTAAAATTCGTTTTTCGTTTTTATTTATAATAAACTTTTAAAGATGGAATAGTTTAAATACCCCCTATCATAATGTGTAAGGTTATATTTTTTTATATATATTATTTTTAATTTTGTTATTTTTGAAGTAACTTTAACAACAGAAATTGGTTAAAAAATGGTTGACCGTCCAAATTATAAATAGAAAAGGTAAATAGAAGTTGCTTAGATCCTCATTTTGGGAGAATCTGAAAATTTCGCAAAGGTTAAACCAGGTAAAGCACTATTACTTTAAATCCAAGAACCACAATTTCTCCCACTTTAATAACTTTCCTGTTAAAGAAATTTCGTTTGTGATAAAAATTAAACGTTTTATTTTCAAAGAATTGTATTCAATTAAGTCTTGGTTATCTTTAATAATTATGTACATCTTACGATTATACAGCTTCAGTTCATATACCAGAAAGTTTCTGTGAGGTTTAAATCCAGTCTATATGCGGGCATTATAATAACTAGATAAGTTATTTGACATTTTGTATTTATTTGTGAATCTACAACCTTGTTAAAAGGCGTTATTTAAAATATGTGTGTAGCCTTAACATAACATAGAGCAAGGACAAAGCAAAGTTTGTAAAGATATAATGTGAGAGCTAAAGATAAATAATAAAGCCACAGCCAAAAATTCAGGAGATTTGGGGGGTTTAACATGTACTTAAGTCTTTATACAGTGTGCCAAAAAAGGCTGAAAATCCTCAAATATGTCAGAGAGTTTTGAACCAAATTGGACGATATCAGGTAAACCATGCTTTGAATTCAGTATTGATATTGGCTATATTACGAAATTTTTAGCTCTCGCAGAAATCATTTTTGTGAACCTTTAAATTTAATTGACCATTTTTAATTCCATTACAATGGTTCCACCTGCTTTTGACTATACCGTGGTATGGAAGACCAATTTTTTTCTCTTAAGGTAATGATAGCAGAAAAGATGTTTATGTATGAAATAATAAAGGTAAAACTGCGAAGGTATTACCTACCGTTTGCACCTCTGCAACTTTCAAACTGGTGCCTGGACGCATAAGGAATGCCCCAAGTTCAATTTTGAGTTTTTGAACATCCAAACGCTTCGTTTAAATGAAAATAAAACATTTAGTGTTAGGATTTTTTCCTGTTTATAATTTTGTATGACTTTTAAAGTCGAGTTAATAATATTGTTTATTTTATCTAGGAATTCGATTTACGTCTTTGAGAACTGTCAAGCCACCAGTTTAAAATCTGCAGGGTGTAAACGGTAATGTCTACGCACTTTACATATAATATTTTTACTGTTTTAGACATCTTTTTCTGCTATTCGATACATAAAGAAAAATTGTAATTTCATACTATTGTATAGCAAAAGACAACGAATAGCCAATAATAAAATAAAAAATAGGTATCTCATTTTAAATTTAAAAACTTTGAGTCGATTTCTGCGAAACTGAAGATCTGGCAATATTGCCGTTATCAACACTGAATTCAGACTATAGCGTTTTACCCTGCAAATGCCATATTTTGTCCAGTTGGGTTCTGAGGATATTTGGGTTTTCCCAGGCTTTATAGACACGTTGTTTTTTTATGCAAGAGTGTCTTTTTTGGCATATAAATAACAAAAATATGTCGTTATAAATATAACTTATGTTTATATAAATATGTCACCCTAAATAACTTTAATATAATTTTATAACATTTAATGAAGGAACTGCTGCCCTTTTTAATGATACAAAGTTTTTACAGATAGTACTCAGAATTTTTCAAACGTTTTGTAACAATATGTAACTTTACTGTTTCGGGATAAACGTTCGTAGCTGTACATTTCGTCCATCACCTCAAGCCGTTCTGCATTACGGGTGTGCGCCAAGCTGGCACGGTTGCGCGATAGATGTATAATAAAATTTTGGCGTTAGAATTGCTAGAGTTGCCTAAACGATGATGATTACTAAATGGTGTTGAGTTTCTGTACAGTAATAACATATATTTTCCAATATATTTGTAAAACGATACTTCATCTCAATTTTTCTGTTTTGTCTTTTTTTGCATTAAATTCACTTGTTAATAAATAGCCTTATATTTATTCTCTATGTTATTGTAGTTTAGGTTTAATTAAGAAATTAAAAAAAAGGACTTGCTTGCAAGGCTAACAATTCGTAAGTGTGTATTATTTTTTTGGAGGTTAATTAAGGAAAAAAAAAAGAATTTGCTTATCAAGAACTAACCATTTGTAATTCCTTAAAAACTCGTTTGAACTACCCTACCCCAGGTACAAACACAATTTGGTCGAAAGCTCGCCCGCCGATTTTTACCCGACTGTAATAAGGTCACAGTACTGGCGTATTTTCTAACGTATGTTTGAAAGTCTACAGAATTTTGCAAAAGTTAGAATTTGTCTATAAAATTTCATTATATTTACGGTAAAAATACAAATGAGGATTAGCTTTTGAAACTTGGATTTTATGAGGAGGGGATCCAACAAAAAAACAACTTCGTTCAGTTTATAATCATTTCAGAAAATATTATCTTCAAGGCAGATGAGGTCGCCTGCGGTTACGTCTGGAACTCAACCATTTTCCCGTCCAGCAACCTCACCTATGTCCGTCTCAGGTCTAGGAATTCAACAATCTTAATCTCGTTTTGTCGGGGTTCGCCTAGCAACTTGCCCGAGCCGGGAGAGTTACAAAGGCCTTGATAAAAATAAGCACTACAAGATCGGTATATTATACCTTAATTGAATCATCGGCAATCCTAAATGAACTTGATATAAACGAACGAAACTCGGCATTGAAAAGAATCTAAACAAGTCCCTCGTTTGAATTGAGCCGAGCACTCGTTTTGATATGCGCCCGATAAATTCTGCGATCCATCCTCCAAGTCACTGCTGGTTCTTATAGTCCAGTCAAAATCGATATTTGAGAATCGCAATATTTCTCATAGAGCCAAAAATTCGACATATTTCAGCTACGATTATAGCCAATATGTCAAAAAGTTCCTGACCTGTGTGTGCTAAAAGGAATTGGGGATCATGGGGTCAAAGGATCGGTTTTTAAATTTTTTTCGGGCAAAACGGTAAGTAGTTATCGTGTACCAGCGTGTTAGCGTGGTTTGTTGGGTACAATTAACGTGAGTTGAGTCGAACTCCGACATAAACAAAATCAGTATATATACCAACAGACGGACACAAAAAGCGCAAAACAATGACTCAAGTTAATAGCCAGTAACATTGCTATTAACACATCTCGCCGTTACCTGCGGAACCGTAGATATGCGGACCCCACCAGTTGGTAGGTTCAGGAGAGGCCCCTGGGTAGGTACAAGGTCTTAAGTTGTCACTCATAGGGACCAATGTGGTCTGGAACCGCTGTGAGCTGTAACCTGTCTGGTTGACATCACCCAGACTGTAAAACGACAGGGCGCAATAATGGGTCACAGGCGGCTCAGTGCATGGCGTTATTCCGGGCCGTATTCTGGGAAGTCTGGGACGGTCCAAGCGGGTTCTCAAAAATATGTAAAACAAGTTTTACCTCAATAAATTCTCTAACGCAAATGGCCCAACAGAAGTAGGCATCACTAACCACACTTCATTCACATTCCTCTCACAGCCAGCCATTGCTCTAAAAGTCCCTGATGCCCATCGTATAACATCCAAAATCACGATGGAGTGCCTAAACAGCCTTAAGGAGTTCGCCGCTGTGGAAACAACAGAATAGAACTTCTGTGGGTTTCTGGATACTCGGGAATCAGGAATTCACGAAAAGCGATGAACCAGCAAGAGCCAGGTCATATCTAAAAAGGTTCAACGTACCCAGAGCTCAACACTTGACTCGCCCAAAAAGGTGATAAAAACAACGATAATGGAGATGGTCTCAACAACAACAGCTCGCTCGCTGGCATATATCACCTGACAAAGACATGCGAAGGCGACACTAGGCGATCCTTCCAAAGAACTAAAAATTGAAGTCCTCCGGCTAGAGCGCACTTAGTTAAAACAAGTAATAGGACTTTGACAGGACACTGTAATCTAAGGAAACACCACCCATAACATGCAGACTTTGCGGGAAACAAAACAAAACAGCCTCACACATAATATGCAACTGCAATGCACTGACCTGCAAAAGACACAGTCTTTTGGGAACATATGTACATAGCAGGAAACCCTCTCCGCATGAACATTGGCAGAAATCTACTAAACCTCTCTATTTTTTTTCTTGGTTTTGGTCCTTCAGGTCCTAATCCATCACTCTCCTCCTTCCGGACTATGCTTTCCAGGGCTTCTGTCCGGGCCGGAGGTCAAACAAAGAGTCATCTACTAAACCTGATAAAGGGCAGTGGACTTCTTAACAAGAGAGGGTAATAGGTCTGCCACACAGCCAATAGGTTGCAGTGCATACATGGTCGTATGACCAACCCTGCCTTAAACCAACCAACCTCAAAAACTTGTCTAGCAGACATGGGATCAATGAAGACATATTTAAAATCGGAAACTTAGGGTTAATGCCTATTTTTAGCTTTATGAATTATTGCAACCTAATATATCTATTTTGACCGGACTATAAGTCACTGCTGTTTCTTATATGAAAAATGCGATGATAGATTTCTTCATTACTTAGATAAATAAAGCCATCCTTATCTCTGTAGCCTTCAGGAATGACTAAAGGTCTCTACGTAGTTATGGGTATTGGTGAATAAGAAAATAATTCTTATGCTAAATTATCTTAAACATCAATGAGTAAAAAGCTCTGCTTAAAATTACATAACTAGTATCTCGAGTACATGTATAAAAAGAATGTAACAAAACAACTCGGTACAAAATAAGAAGAGTATTTTAAAGATGTAAATAGGTAAGGTAAATTATTTAATAAAAATACTTAAATTATCCATTTTATGTAGTAAAGGAAAAGACGCTTTGTGAATGTTCACCTTAGAGATGAGATGAATCGGTTATTTAAAAAATTACCTACTTACTAATAGCGAAAAAGTATGCATATAACTTTTGTAACATTTTCTATGATAACTTATACATACATTATTTTTGGTACCTTAGCTTCTTTGGTAACAAAATTATAATGAAATTATAAAATATGAATTTTGTGATATGAATAACAAACTACTACTTAAATTTCAACTTTTCTGTTTTTGGCTAAGGCACAAAGTTTATTATAATTATACAGGGTGAACCAAAAATCGATCCCGAAACTTAGAACTAATAGGCCTGGCAAAAAATGGATATTGTGCCAAGAAAAATGTGGATCTCTGGTCACAATTATAGTGTACCTACAGATAATAATCGTCAATGTGTATGTCATAATTGTGATAACTCTCACTACATCTTTAATATATTATTTTTTAGAACTAAAATTCAGAGTGACCATTTATTATTTTCTATCTTTTTCACATGTTAGATATTTTTATTTAAAGACGTTAGTTGTGATTTAGTTTCTATTTTGAAGTTGTTACCGGTTTGAACATTTTAGTTAAGTTTTTGGACTGATTGGAATTTACGACTGACTAGAGTATTTGTCTAATCGTTTAGACGTATATCATTTTGAAGAATTTAGTCCAATTTTATTTTTTTTCCATTTGATTAACCTTACCTACTAGCTAAGTAAGATCAAGTAAGACTCAGGTGTCAGTTAACATTTTTTATGCTCATAGTAAAACTTAGATCAAATACGATCTTAAACACCATACTTATATAAAAAATAATAATTACTTACGTAGGTATTTCTGCTGGTTGTCCGACGGACATACAGGGTGATTTAAAAATCGATCACGAAACTTAAGGCGGTGATTCTACTTAACAAAATAAGGGTAGAGCTTTATATGTATATATATATATTTTTAAATGTCATTCCTTTTCGAGTTGCAAGCCGTCGAAGTTCAAGTTTTTATTTTTTATTTTTTGAATTGCCTGCTTACAAGATGACCGATTTGACTAATATTTGAAAGATAGGCTAAGTCGCCTGCGCTTCATCATTTTAGTAACAATTCACATTGATTGTGTGCGGCTAGAGGGCACTTAACCTACATTGTCAATTGTTTTCTTGTCATAATTGTTTAGTGTTGACAGCTACAGTAGTTTTTGGCATGTTTTCTGGTGAATGACTGATAGCAGGCCATTAAAAAAGGTGCTCTTGATTTACCTCGCTAAATCCAACGGTTTAGACGTAAATCACCCTTTAAAAAGTGGTAAATTTACTTTTCTCATTTTGTTACCACCAGCTACCAGGTAAATAGCTATCAAAGTGTACTAATGCTGTCAGTTTAACATTAAATAAATTCTCTATTTAATTTATAATCTTAAAATAACTAATAATGGCTAATCACCAATATTCAAATATCGAATATTGTGATATCCATCCAAAGGATTTGTTTTAACTGAAATTAATAAAAAAGTGACTAATAGAACACTTGAAAGTATATATATTATCTGATTTTTACCAGAGACAGACTGATTTTACGGTTGACCCATATCCAGTATTGTTCCCAAATATGTTATACTGAGACTTAAAAGATATGTTTTTATCTAAAAAATAAAGAGCTGAATAGTAAATTTGTTGTCTCCGAGTATACCACGTACCGTACTTTTAAATTTAAGCATTAATTTATCCTTGAAGATTTTGGTAATAACTCAAATAGCTTAAAAAATAAACGAACGTCTACATTAACACAAGGACAACAGACGTATTCTTGTGTGGCTCATTTTGTCCCCATCAAACACGTCTGGGTTTTATTTTTAAACATAGACCTCAAATATGTCTTCTACAAAGTCGGGCCGCTGACGTCTGTTTATAAACATCATTTGTAAGGGTTAAGCTGCATCAAAAACTACTAGAAATGTTCCAAAAACATACCAACACTAAAGTGTAGTTAGATGTTAATGATTAAGGGTTTTAAAGCAAATACGGCAGAAGAAAGCTTTTGGACTTAAAAGTTTTATTTTTGGGAGTTAAAATAAATTATGTGTTGGTTTGTTTTTGTGGGGATTTTAGAGTTACATGTTCACACTTATCAAAAGCTAAGTATGTAACTGTATTCTGTAAGGCATATACAAAAAAAATAAGTTTAAAGTGAATCGTCTAACATTTCTTATGTAAAGAATGAATTTAAAGCAAATATGGCTTAAAAGCAAAATTTTAGCTGGCCTTAACACTACTATTCTTTTATAGCCGTTATTTCTTGCTATTTATTTAGTTTCACAGCGATTCAAAATTTTTGAAATTTCGTTTTCAAAATTTATTTACTTAGTGAATAGGGGACAGTTGTGTGTTTAAATTGTAAAACAAAATAATGGTCTTTGTCCATTAATGTTACATAGAGATACCACTTATTTCTTATGCCGAAATATCTGAATTTACCTAAACGTACCTATGTTTAAAATTTGATAATAAGAAAGATTCAAAGTGTTAAAGTAAAAGTCATGTTAAAAAGTTATTTCGAAAATTCCACACTACTGTTTTTTGACCAATCAAATGTGTAGTTTTGGTTGCATTACCATGACAGCACAAGTATTTATCGGATTTTTTTCTCCCTGCCTGGGGCCCTCGAGCGAATTACAGTGGAAATTTTTAGACATAATCATTGAATTTGTTTTAACGTCATGTCTGTCATTTACATACATAATTAAAGAAAATGTTATTTTGTACCAGTTGTAGTATTTTAGACATAACATAATATAAAATAATGTAAGGTTTTAAAACCCTAACAGCAAACGAAAGCAAGTTATGGGTCTAAAAAAATTATAATAAACTATTTTTACCAACTGTAGTAATATAAAGGTATAAATAATATAAAAGAATAAACAATGATAAGCTCTAAAATTACTATATATTTGCAACTACAACTGGTAAAATGGAAAATATTTATTAAATGGAAAAAACTTTAAAGCTTGTGTCAAAGTTACAAACATTAAATTTAAAAAATACTATTTAAAACAAACTTGGTGTAAAATTTTCTTACCGAATACCACAAGTGCTTAAATTATTCCAGGAAAATTTTTCTCGGTTACGAATATTTTAAGAAAATACTTTTCAAAATATTCGAGGCCTTGAAAAATTTCCGGAAATAAATTTAGCACTAGTGATATTACAAGTGATAATTTTTGATATGCTTTAAAAATTTTATTAACACTCGAAGGAGTTCGCCAAGCCGTTCCACCCAGCATACTGTGCCACATAGCGCAGACCTGGACGTGTACAGAATTCACGTTGTTTCAAAGGCTTGGCGAATGATTTTGCCGGTGATTCAGAGCTTTTCGGTTTTTTGTCGTCAAAGGAGCGCGCAAACAGGTTGGTTAGTTTAGACGGATGTTTGGCGAATTGTTGCAAGTCTGGACGCGGCACAAAAGAAGGCGCTACCTGAGCTTCTTTCCAGTTTTTCTATAACGTCAGATTTTTTTGTGGGACTTTTGTTGTGTGTAACTTTGGAACGGCTAATTCGATTTTCAAAAACAAACCGGTGGTAAGTAGAAAATTCAAAGGTCTTGAAGGCTTAAAAAAAAGTTGATAATATCCACGTGGCACTAGGCCACGTGACCACCAAAATGATTTTCCAAAAGTACTCCCAGTGACACTCTTTTCACCCAAAGTTTGCCCGATCTGGATACCTTGTCTTATTCAAAAGATAATGGTAAGGAGAGAACTTTTAAAATTCTTGCCGTATATGGAAATAAATTAAATCATAAGTAAATGATGGGACATATGTGTTTATACCTAACAAATTGTAATTATAAGTTTAATAACAAACTAGTTCTTACGTAGATTATTTATGCTATACATTTAAAAGCGCTGTTTCAAATGTCCAAATGGCAAGAAGATTAAACGATTGTAATTATTCTAGAATACTGGTTAAAGACAAAGCTGTACCAACGGCCATAGAATAACAATGACCCCTTCAACAAAATTACTTTTATATGCAAGATAAGCCATATCCCACATGTTAAACGAGCCGCGAAATAGTGATCAATATTTGTCTCGGTCCCTAATGAAAACCTTTTTAACAGTTACTAAATATTAATGGTGCCTCTTAACCTTTTAGTTAATTAAAAGGGAACGTACTAAGTGCACGTTATCCCTTAACTTAGTGCGAATATGGCGGAATAAATAAATACGCGGAACTATGTACCTCAAGAAGGGATTGTATACCTGGGATGACAGAAAATTAATCGGAGATATGCTCTATATTGGTTAGGCGGATTCATTTATTGGAAGGTCTTCTTGTTGAGTACACGCTTGGAAAGAATGGGACCGCTTCAAAATAATTATCCTCTTGATTTTATAAATAATTGTTTTCTTGAATTTGAAAATCCAAATATAAGACAAAATCAAAATAGACCTATTACAAATTTATTTTTACCATACATTCTTCTACTATCAAATAAAATTCAACGAATAGGAAATAAATTTAATATGCGCACAATCTTTAAAACACAAAACACCATTAGATCTCAATTAACAAAAACAAAACCATACAACTTAAATGAAAATACAAAAAATGTCATTTATAAAATACCTTGCGAATGCGATAAGTTTTATATAGGAGAAACTTGTAGACCATTAGCTAAACGCATAAAAGAATATAAATCATATATTAAAAACACTAACGTTTATAAATCAAAAATCTGCCAACATGCATTTGATAACAATCATAGAATAAACTGGGATGCTTCGAGTATTTTAGCAAAGGAAACTTGTTCTAAAAAACGCAAAATCAAAGAAAGTGCGTATATATTATTAAATAAAGATAATTGTGTAGCATCAATTTCAGTTAATTTAAATAACACTTGGTTGCCTTTGCTCGATACTAAAAACTAAAAATCAACTAACTTATTACCTTTTTGCCTTACAAGTAATAAATACACCAGTTACTTATGTCACTCATGACACATATGTCAAACTATTTTCAGTTTGAGATACAAAAATAATCTAAATGTTAATCATTTTTAATTTAAATGTTAGTTAATATTTTATTTTTATTTTTTAACTTAATTTTTTAACTTGACAACGGTGGCAGACTTTCCACCGAAACGTCGTTTGTTAATTAGAATTTTTGGGTTTTTTGGGGGTTTTTCTTTTATTTTGTTTCAGGCGACCGGCCAGTTTATAGGGGTCAATAGGGCTGAACAGGGTCAGCTCGTATACCACGGGACCAGAACCGAAGCGGTCCCATTCTTTCCAGGCGTGTACCCAACAAGAAGACCATCCAAGAAAATTAATCCGAGTTATTATCAGTTAAATATTTTTTTTTACAAGTGTTAAAGAAATGCTGTATTTTTCTTTGTTGTCATGAAACTAAATTACTTCACTTCACTCTACATAAAGTGTTAGGAAATCGTATATTGTGTAACATGTAGGAAAAGCGATATATTTCTGGACGTTGGTAGAGTTCAACTAACGCCTTGAGAAGCAACCACCAAAAGTGCTTTCTGTATGAGTTAAGGTCTGGCTACACCTAACCGCGATGACCCAGCAGCTGTGCGTCTTATCGGTGAAATGTAGGGGATGCGGTGCAAGAAATTTTGGATCTAATAAAATTGCAGTAATAGTTAATAATAAATTACACCTGATCGTAAAATAAACCTTTACAAATAAGGTAACACAGTTTTACCTATAGTCCACTCAAAGTTTAAATAAAAACGGAACGGCGATAAGTGGGAAAATCTGTTTTATTTAAACAAGGAAATATATATAAATTAAACAATAGACTCAGCTTAACAAAAATGAGTTTTATATTTTGGAGAGCATGAAAAGTAATAAATTTTTTTCGAATTAATCTGTCCCACTTTCCTCTATCATTGTGAATCCGGGCTCGGTTCGGTCTTAGTGCGGTTATGTGTTGCTAGACCTTTAAATATACTATTTTTTCTCCGATTGTTTATATTTCGTTTGAGAATGCATAAAATGATATTTATTTTTAGTGTATTAAATATTAACGTCATAATTATTTAATCTTGGTATATTACGTTATTATAGTATCACATTGTCATGCATTGTTAACTGACTTACACAAACGTCATCAGTGAATAATTAAAGCATAGAAAAAGAAAATTGACATTCTTCCTGTTCCTCGTGTACCCTTCAAATATTGTTACGTAATGCCTTGTATAAAAACACCCATGGCCGTTTTTATACCTTATTTAGAATGGAATGTAACTATGGTAATAATTACGACAAAATATTTAGTTGTCAATGTATCAAAACAAACAGTACAAAGATCAAAACTATACTAACTCTCAGAGGTTTACTAGGTCTCTAGTAAGGTGAAAACACGTCTAGAATATTGCAGAAATATCCCGTAAATTCTTTAGTACAGAATGGAATAAAAGTTCTCAAACCTTTGAAAATGATGAAAGAACTTGGAAAAACTAAAGTAAACTATTTAAATAAATCCACAAATTAAATGTAATCTAAATATATACAATACTCTAAACTAAACACATTTTTAAAAGTCTGTAACAATATAAACAACGTATTTCTTTATTTAATAACTAGTGTAGTGTTTTAACTCTAAAAAGGTCGTTTGTACCTACAATGAGACTATGTGAAATTCGAACAAACTTTATTTTAGGTAGTATACTATACAGGGCACTATAAAGGTAAGCTAAAGATCAAGAAAGCCCAATTTAAGTTGGCATTTTGCAATTGGACCCAACTTAACCAGATCAACCAGCCTAATGAAGATTTCAACTTTAAATAAAAAAACTTTACTGCAAAATAAGAAAAATGTTTTGTACGATATTTTCTTTTTAAATATTTTGTTTTCTTTTAAAAAATCTACAAATTTTGTTTTTTAAAATGTTAAGCGAGAAAGTTATGTTTAATTTACCCCCGTATACATACATGCATATTTAATAAGTTTATTAGCGCGCAACCGAACATACCTGCGATTAAAATTTGAAACCCCCTTTTAATTATGCAGTGGTGGATTATGAAGCAATTTGGCGTTGTGAGTTTATATAGGGTTTCAAATAAACTAACTGTTATTAACGGGTTTTGAATACTACCGGAAGGGTTCAAACCATGAATGGACAGGGCTTAAAATTTAAATAATTGTTGCGAAATAATTTGCAGTGAAATTAGTGACAATACTGCAGTGTCTGTAGTCATAAAATTGAAATTAAATTATATGTTTATATGGTTAAATAAAACTCCATTTCTGTTTAATGTTTTAAAGTTAAATAAAGAATTACTTTAGAATATGGGCCATATGAATAAAAAGAAGCAAATGCTTTTGCTTATAAGTAAAAGGTATTGATCATAATATACAAATAAAGAAGGATTTACTTCAAACGTATAAGCATTTGCTTACAAGTGCGAGCATTTACTTAAAGAAAATTGAAGCTACTGAAGCGCAGCAGTACTTTTTATAAGTAAATACTCGCACTTGTAAGCAAATGCTCATACGTCTCAAGTAAATACTTCTTTATGTTTATTTATATGGCCCTATGTGTAAGGGCAAGTAAGTAGACTGAAAACCAGTTAAAAAGAAGCCATAAGCGCCATACAAATAAAGACGGAATCACCTTCTAAACGCGTCGTTTAAATAGTGTGCGAGTAACAAAAGAGGAATAATTGAAAGTGAGACAGAACTGATGATTTCGTTTTTTACTACTGATTTCAAGTCTAAAATATTTAAAGCAGCATGTTTCTGTGTTTTTTAAAACACTTTTTACCACAGCAAATTCAAAACATCAAAAACATACGCGGCGAATTGAGAACCTCCTCGTTTTTGAAGTAAGTTAAAAAGCATTATTTTATCAATTAACAGGTTTTAGCGACGCAGAGAAAAGCTTTTTATTTTTACGTAAAAACTATGCGTCGGGCGAAAAAAATAAGATTTGCCCTGAATGAAAAATTATTAAAATAGTTGTTTCGAGAAAAGAAAGAGCTTACCGCAACTTAAACATATTTTCTTTAAATTCTTCGTGTTATCAGCGATATTAAAAAAAATTAAACTTTCCCATCTTGCATTTTAAGGTCTTGGACACGATAACAAAGCGTAAGCGTCGAGCGGAAAGTTTTAAATCTCTTTGTCTTGCCGGTAATTAGTGTATTCTTTTTACCTTGTAGAACCGTTATAAATCGTCCTCTAAACTATCAATAATGTCAAGAACGGTTCTACAACATGAAAAAATGTCAAAAAATTGTAAAAGGAACACTTATGGTGTCATTCCGGGCGTTCTGGAGCATAAAAGGAATACAGCAATGGACTACAATATTTTATTTATTTATTTATTTATTTATTGGTTGAGTTGTAACAAGTATCCACAAAATTAAATATACTTAGACATATAAAGATAAAACAGATATGAGACATAACTAAAACTAAAACTAGAATAGTATTTATATTTATAACAA
This sequence comes from Listronotus bonariensis, assembly GCA_014170235.1. NCBI lineage: Eukaryota > Metazoa > Arthropoda > Insecta > Coleoptera > Curculionidae > Listronotus > Listronotus bonariensis. The sequence goes on along the minus strand of JACEGR010001751.1, from coordinate 114,337 downwards.
AATTGCAAAGATTACTATTTTACAATGAGTATAATATTGCGTTTAATCTTTTTATTTTAGTATATTTTTAAAACTCTCTTTATAGTTTCCAGTGACATTAAAAAAATATCTACATTGTCTACATTGTTACATTTATTGGCACTTTTTGATATTCGACATAAAGGCGAATTCTGAAAGCAATTTGTTCTTCCAAAAGGAATATAAAATAGATCATTTGATAGAAGGTTAACCTGAGGAGTATTAAAAGTTATTAGGGAAAGAATATTAGGACTTGATAATAAATTATTAATTATTTTATACAAAAATAACACATCTGAAATAGTTCTTCTAGCAGGAAGATAATACATAAAAACGTTGTTGAGCCACAGTAGCATCGCTTTGATGAAACGCTTTAAAGGAAATAAATTTTAGGAACCTATTTTGAATATGTTTAAGCCGATCTCTGTATACAGCATACCTTGGATTCCAAATGATACTACCAAAGTTTAATTTGCTTAAAACAAAAGAGTTGTACAAACAAATAATTGATTTTACGTTTAAGAGTAGAGCATATTTTTCGCATAACATATCCCAACATTCTGGACGCAGTGGTAGCAACCATTTCTATATGCAAATCAAACATTAATTTTGAGTCAATAAGGATGCCCAGATCCCGCATATGCTTCACCTTTGGAAGTACAGCATTACGAATGGTATAGTTATAAGGAATTTCCACTTTGTTTCGTGAAAAAGTAATTGATAGACAGTTATTTAAATTTAAAAACAAACTATTTTGGTTACAAAATTCTACTAACTTCTCCAGGGCCTTTGGAACACTTTGACAGTCATTAATATTATGTACATCCTTAAACACCTTTAAATCATCTGCGTAAAGTAAAAATTTACAATGGCAAAAACAGGATTTAATCTTGTTTATATAAATAATAAAAAAATAAAGGTCCCAGGTGCGAGTCCCGGGGTACTCCTGACGTGGGATTGAAAGGCTCGGAATTAAAGCCCTGCAAAGACACATACTGTGAACTATCCCTTAAATGAGACTATATCCAATTCAAAACGTTGCCAGTCACACCGACCTCCGCAAGGCGCACGAGCAAAATATTATGACTTATTTTATCAAATGCCTTACTGAAGTCGGTGTAAATGGCATAAACCTGAATCCCTTTCATATGAATTTGGAGATATTCAACAAAGGTAAATAAGTTAGTTTCCAGCGACCTACAAGAAAAAATCCATGTTGCTGAAATTATATGTTTTATTAAATTGAAAATATACGTAAACCAATTTCTCAAAATTGTGTGGTACTTTAACCGGTTATATACCTTAAAAACGCTCCCCGGATAATATTTGTTCGTTTCGAACGGGCCAGCGGCAGGGCTTTTTCGCTTAAGAATATCGCAGCCGGCTGATTTAAGAAAACAAGTTCTTTTATTCTCGCATTAGGATCAAAGACAGCGCTTTCACATTTTCCGCTCTACGCTGGCCGCTTACGCTTAGTATCGTGCCCGAGGCCTAGAAGTTAAAGGCATTTAAAGGTTTATTTAACCTTTTTTTTGAATATCTCAGGGTTTTACACAATATTGGCATCTTATTCGGAAACACCCTGTATAATAATATAAAAAATATTTAACAAAAAATCAATTGCCAATAGAATACGCATCTTCATTCTTCTTTAAGTGCCATGCTCCGTATACAGAGCGTGGGCGCCCTCTCGCACACAATCTGTGGTCACGAACCAAACTGTTTTTTATACAGATATGCGGGACCACCGGCTTAACGTGGCTTCTAAAACAACAATGTCAAAGGGTGTACCAGGCAGAATACTACACAATTGTTTGCCATTGCCTTCTGCCAACAGCGTTTATAAAATTATTACAGTAAATACAACTTTAACTTGTAAACCGAAAGCTGCAAGGACAGCAAGGAAACAAAACGTCAAGTTTATAAATTAAGCTTTAATTTTAAGCAGCCGGTCAACAATCAAATTTTTTGTGAAACACGTTTGACAAATACAAAAATTCGACCGTACACGTTTGATCAAGTTTTGTCAAACTTCCGTTCATTTGCCCTAATTTTTGTTAAACTAGGACATATTGGTTATTACTTTATGAAAACACGAAGAATACTGAAGATATTTGACAACATCAACCGCACACCTTGCAATATGCTCGTCAAACAGTATATTTATCCAAAAGCCCATCAAAAATGTCAAGCAATTTTTATATTTAACAACCACATTAACAAAACCACATTTAATCAAATTTTCATATTTGACAAGCGTCATTGACAAAAGTTTAGTCGTAATTGTGAATGCAGTAAACTGTTTCACAATGAGAAAGGCCGCAAAAAATTAACTACTTTGTCAAACTAGTTTGTTATACAAAAATTTAATTGCATGCCGTTTTGTTTGGATGGATATTTCAAACATAAAAATTGCTCGACATATTTGATAAAATTTAAACTTGCTTCCAACTTGTTTCGATCTTCTCTTTGATTTCACCGACTTGAAATAAAAACACAAAAATCTCAGAAACCTTTTTATTTTGTTGCAACAATGACCAACTTATTGGAACATTATGAAACTTTTTTGAAACATGCAACATAAACAAAAAGTTCCTCATTGCCTCTTTAGTGGCTACGTAACTTAATAAATTTTTTTGTTCTAGTATTTTTTAAAATTTAAAGTGCCCAAAGTATAGTTTATTAGAATGATAATGTAGAAACTTTAACAATATCCAAGTGCATGAAGCGTTCTTTAAAATATTTTAATATATTCTTAAATAACAAGTAGTTGAAAAATATGTATATAAAAGCAATTACCACCCTTGACTTAAACAAAGGGTTAATCACATTGAAGTAGGGTTGAAAATAATCATAAATGCGGTGGTGAAATAATTACTGTGTGAATGAATAATACGTGTGTGGCGGCCCATGTGCCCTGGATGTTCTCATGTGCACATGAGCGTAACTAATATCTTTTTGATTAAAACAGTATTAAAATATGAGCAACTGAAAATACATATTTAAAGCGTTTATGTTAGGGCTCTGTAATCCGGAAGTCTTATACATTTTGTTTTAATGATCAAGTAACATTGCTGATGATGTTTTGAATTATTAAATTTAGAAATGGAGTTTCGAAATTAACTGGATTTTAATAAAGTCTGAAGGATACGCTAAAAAAGGAAGAACTATACGTTATGTATTTAATTAAAGCGAATCCCACAGTTTTAGTATTAAATATTAAATGTCAAGTTGTTTTTAAATCATTTTCAAATGGTCTAAATTAGTTTTTTAGAACTTCTTGCAAATAAAATGGTCTGTGTTTCCATATGTTTTTGTAAAACACATGGAATATTTAAACCAACATTTTTTTAAAATGGCTTTGTTGTAGATCTTTAATATAATAGGTTTTCAGTATTGAAATTGACTTCATGATAATAACACTTTAGGGAGGTTTCTCTTGACGAGTCTACCACAAATATTTATACCGCCGTATACCGGGTGACACCGAAATTACTATCCAGCAATTTGTTTTCTTCAGTGCAAACCTATGCTTTTAAATTTAGGGACAATATATTGTATTACCGGATGTCCATTTTAGAAATAATAGCATCTAGGTATTACTTCCGGTTTAACCGGAAGTAATATAAACTTTGGTATTTTAAATACAACACCCTGTGTTAATTTCTTAGGATTTGAATTCTACAGGTCATTCCTGACCTTAAATATCCATAACCTAACTTTTTGGTTTTGGAGAAAATTGCGTTTAAAAATGTCCAAACGACAGCAGTTTTGTGGAAAAACAAATGAACATCAAAAAAAATTTAAATGCCTAAAATAGTTTCTTTAAAGGCTCTACCTTTAGGGACCATTATAATACTACTTCATCTTAGTTTGATTCTCTGGCAATTTTAATGGAACACCCTATATATTTTTACGATTTAAATTCTTTAAGCCATTCCTGATATAATACCCATAACTCATATCTTTTTAGTTTTAGAGAAAACGAAGTTTTGATAAAGTCCGAACGACGTCAGAAAATTTTCAAAGACCTTTTCTCTAAAACCAAAAAAATAAGGTTATGGATATATTTAAGGTTTTCATATCAGAAATAACCTGTAGAATTCAAATCCTAAGAAATATACAGGGTGTTCCATTCAAAATACCAAAAGTTTATGTCACATCCGGTTAAGCCGGAAGTAATACACAGATGCTGTTATATCTAAAATTGGCATCCGGTGAAACAATATAATGTCCCAAAATTTGAAAACTATGCAATAAAGAAAATAAATTGCTGGATAGTAATTTCTGTTGTCACCCGGTATACAGTTTTAGTATTAAAGATTAAATGTCAAGTTGTTTTTAGATCATTTTTTATTGGTCTTAATTAGTGTTTTTGAATTTTTAGGGCGCTTATGAATTATAAATGATATTCTTAGTGCTTTTATTTGTCCAGCGTATACAGGGTATATCAGAATGCTGGGATGTTAGAAGTATGTAAATGTAGTGTCTGTCGGAATTTCGGTGCAATTGCGGAGTATCTGGGTTATTATTGTAAATGGACACTAGCGGTTTTTGCGGTAACTATTTTTTTATGAAACGAAAAATGACACTTAACGATTTTGCATGTCGCTCTTTGTTTTGGACATACAGGGTCATGGGGGGACATGCAACTAAAATACTTTGATAGTTCTACACACTTCTGGTTATACCTGGAAGTTGATGTCAACTTTCTTAATTTAAATGGACATACCCCATATATTATTTATTTAATATATATGTTTAGTATGTTACGTGGAATCTAAAAATAAATAATATATAGGGTGTTCCATTTAATATAAGAAAGTTAACATTAACTTCGGGTATAACCGAAGTGGTGGAACTATCAGAATATTTTAGTTGTATGTCTCCCACTGACTTTAAAATTTAATCAAATTTTCAAAATTTTCCAAAGCCTACTTTTTGACAAATTGATTGCAGCAGTTCCCGGTGGGACACCTTGTACTTTTATCATATGTGATGAAAATAACGAGTTATATTATTATATTTTATAATATATACTTAAGGAGTGTCACATAACTGTTTACTAACAATTCTGAAATAATAATGTGCTTATGCATCAGGAAGTTTCTAATCGATACCGTATCTTATTTTTAATCTAGATCTGATTTTAAATTGCGATTTATAAATGTTGGCAATTATCTCCAATCAAATTCTATTTCATGCAGACAGGACGTAAACCTTTTGATTTTCATAGTATAAAACTTGGTTTCCTTTTTAAACGCTCCTTTATTGCACGCATAACGCATAATATGAAATTACTTCATGATATAATAACACTTTTAAAACCTTTTAGTGGGGTTCCTTTCTACGAGTCTACCACGGATATTCACATATATGGAAGCGGCGCTTACACCCAGCCTGCCAATGTCAAATATTTCGGGTGTCTGACTGGTCAAAAGCGTCACCTTTTGTCGAACAAGTTTACCACAATATTTTACATGCAAGTTTTAAACATTGTGCCGAAAATCATAATAGTTACAGTTACGAATCCCGCCCAATCCGATACCCAAAACTTGTCCATGGGTCTTATGGTTTCGTGACTGTAACACTTACGATTTTTGGAACAATGCTTAAAAATTACATGTAAAACATTGTGGTAAAATTGACCGATAAAAAAATGAACCGAAATAAAAACTATGGAGGGTAGGAGGAATGAAACCATCTTGTGTAGGAGGCAAGTTGAAAAAGAGTTCATATGAAGGGAACAAATTAAGGTTGCGCCACAGTAGCAAGTGAAATGATTTTAATATTTCTTTTCTTTTTCATTCTGTATCTATCCATTCTTGACGCTAAAATATGACGATCTAACACAAAATGCCTTATTCCCAACCAAAGTGGATGATTTGGGAGATACAGGCTGTCATAAATTTATTTTGGTTTTAGTTTTTTATAAATAATTTTATCGATAATGGGTGTATTGTCATAATATTTGGCTAGTTGGGATTTTGGGAGGTAAGAAATACGAATCTGCTATTAATTTTCTCGTATATCCTAGAGGATGCAACCTGCGGTATCTTAAAAATTAAAAACGAAATAACTTTTTTACGCCACTCTATATGTAATTTTTAGAAACACATTCGTATTTATCAACATATTTTACATAAAAAAAGGTGTACGTGGTAAAAGCTGATTTAAGCAGCCATTTTTGTGATATCCGGATTTATAAAATTCACTTTTGTTTGACCAGATCTAACCTATACAGGGTGTTTCAGAATAAGATGCTAATCTTTAAGAGTATGAATCTTTAGGTGATTTAAACCAAAATAGTTTATATAAACCTATGACGTGGCTTATTTTCTCAGAGAGAGAGAGTGGTAAACATTTTTTAAATAATTTACCACCCTGTATCTCAAAAGTTAAGCCATTTTGTACATAGGTTTACGAAAACTTTTTTCTTAAATTCACCTAAGAATTCATATTCTTAAAGATTATCATCTTATTCTGAAACACCCTGTACAGCTTAGACCTGGCCAAACGGGAAGTAAATTTTTAAACTGGATATTTCAAAAACGGCTGCCCAAATCAACTTTTACCACATATACCTTTTTTATGTAAAATATGTTAAAGAATGGGGATTTGTTTTTAAAAGTTACATACGGAGTTCGTTTTTTAAGTTTGCAAGATACTTTAAGTAGCTCCCTCTAGAGTTTACAATAAAATTGATAGCAGAATCGTATTTCTCACCTTACAAAACCCCATCTAGCCAAATATTGTGATAATACTCCCATTATCGAAAAAATTATTTTTAAAAACTAAAAGCAACGCGGAGGCACATTCAACTTTGTGGGCGTCACATTTGAGAATAATCTTAACTGGCATAAACACATTGTATCTACAGCCACCGCGGCTTCAAAAAGCTTGGATTTTTTTCCGAGCCAAAAAATATTTTTTCTTCCAATTTATACATTTTGTATGTGTCTCAAATTCGACCTTCTCTGGAATATTGTTCTCATGCCTGCGGGAATGGCATCCCCTACAACCCTCAGCATTTTTGTAGCCACTCAAAGAGGAGCTGTTCGTCTTATTAATGACTTACTCAAAGACTTCCTTCTCTTGCCCATCGTCGAGCTGTGGGAGATCCATCGCTCTTTTATAGATACTTTTACGGCTTCTGCTTCGACGAATTATCCAGTATAGTCCCTCCTCTTGCAGCTCCCAAGAGAGAAACTCGTGGTGCCGCACGTATGCATCCCTATACAGGTCCAATTGGTCAGGCCCCGAACTTGCCATTTCGTTCGTTGCTTTTATCCCTAGAGTTTCTAGACTGTGGAACCTACTGCCAGCGAAGGTCTTTCTCTTCTCCCCCAAAGCTTTAAGTTTTTAAGTCCCGCGTTTACAAACTTCCTCTTACCTTGCTTAAGACATCCACGTTTTATAGGCTTTCGAGCCTTCGTGGATTGTCCAAAGATAAAAAAGAACGGAATAAATATTTGACACCCTGTATCTCAGAAATGGTCCACTTTTGGAATGAGGAATATGTTGAGTTAGATCATCATATTTTAGCCTCGGGAATCTGTGGTAGCTTTTTTTTCCGCACCTTTTAGAGACACCCTCGTATATTACTCCTTTGTACCCTTTATTTGTGATCAATTAAACTAAAATAATCAGTTAAATTTCGTTAATTTCCTATCTCTCCCGTCAATATGTAAGATATAAATGGCAGATATAATTTCCCATTAGATGTTAATATCAGTTCAGTAATGGTATCGTAATGTGATTAACCTCGCCGACCACGCCAAAAACTCTTCAATAATGAACGACACAGGGCATTCCACAACCATAATAAGTGCCTATTATTGTTTGATATCAAGTGCATTTGTAAGTCCATCTCTACAACAGATTGTAATTAGTAATTATCCAAGCACAGTTACGTTGGTAATTGCCCTTAATTACTGAGTTTGCAGCAAGATGTCCCTCTTAATGTCCAGTTTGAATAATATTAGTACGCGCAGATGATATATATGCGGAACTTGATATTTGTCTTGATAAAAATGCAATTTAAAAAGCATTCTGCAAGGATGGTGGTTAAGGTAAAATAAGTGGTCAGGATTGTAGCATCAATTAAAATAGAGACCAATGCTGCTTACCCTGTGTATTAGGAGGATAAAGAAAATGTATCTTTTAGTTGACACCATCAACAGTCACCATATTGTGTAAAGGAGGTAAGTGTCAAAAAGATAAAGGAAAAATATTTGAGAAAACTTCTTAAGAATTTCGTCGTTAAAAACATTTACAAAAATGATTAAAAACAGATAAATAAGTAGTCAAATTGCAGTCACAATATTTTAAACATAAAATTTTCCAAGCAAAACTAGCACAAAGTAAGAATGGTGCAAAGTGCCCATAATGCGTAACCGAGTGTAAACTTATTAATACTTTAAAAAAGTGAGACAAGAATAAACTAAATAACAAAAAATTGTGGGGTAATAATCTCATAAAAAAATAGAGCTTTCGATGTTAGTTTAATATTACATAATATCTTAGATTGCCACTGTTGTCTCCTCCCCTCCTAAAAATGAATAATATGTTATAGTTTCTTTAAGACCATATTTATTTCATTCTGAAAGCATGCCGTTTCATCAAGTACACCATAGAAGTATAAACAAACCTGAAAGCACGTAGCCCTGTCAGAAAGCCTCTACAGGCTTTTGTAGATAAAATAAATAAAAATATTGGCGAAAAACGCGTATCACGTACCTAAAAACATCCTTATTTCGCTCCTGGTCGTGCCATGGAACACTATAACGGGCGGCGTAACCGTTCGGAAGAATGGCTCTATTGCTGCACTAACATCAGCTTTTGTGTCACGTTCAGGCGGCATCGTTTTTCAGCTCCTTTAACATTATGGGTGCTATATCCAACTTCAGTGCCATATACTTTTTAAATTTTGCAGCAACTCTAAAACACTACTTCTGTAACTCTTATGACAACCGCCCCTAGTTGCTTTATTTTGAAGCATCCCAACACATTAGGCAGTTTGTCCGTTGCTTTATGTTGGCGGAAACTCCTAGACCTACCTTTAGTTTGAATCAAGAAAGTGGGTTTTTTACCTTGTAAAAGCTAACATCATTTTTTAAGTCAGATGGTATCATAACAAGACCATTAAAAATAAATGCTGTGAACATTGAACAAATGGCACTTAGCACATTTCATAAATTAACCCGGTGCACACTTTCATAATGATGCTTAAACATGAAACTACAAAGTAGTTAAATTTGAAATAACTAAACTTGGCACCCTAAAAACAAAAATATTATACCATCTCTGTAAAATTAAGAACAACCATTTTTAATTTTGACTTAGCACCTCTTTACATTATGATCTTCATATGTGTGTTATTATTTATTTGTTAAAACACCGTGACTTATAAAAATCTACCCAAAAGTTTTTTTCAGATACACACAATTTATTTTTCTTTTGTCTCTCAACTAGTAACGCCTCAATTATAAGAATCCTTAAAAGGTTAACTATCAAAAAACCGTGCTTTAGCACCATTAAAAATAAACTCAATTATTTAACTCTTTGCTCTTGGAACTTCAGAAGAAAAAAGTCAATTTTCCAAAACCGTTTATGCATTATTTGAAAATTTAAAGTTTTAGCAGCTACCTCCGTCATTTCATTATTTATAAAACACGGCGTCATTTCCTTTTACCTTAACGAAATCACCCCTAAACAATTTAAAAATAAATTAAGATGAGCTATCTTTCAGCTCTCCATGGCACAAAAGGTGCAAACCGGAAGCTCATCAAAAATACTAAAAAATCAAAAAGCAAGAAACGCTGAACTTACATATACCTGTGTAGAAAAGAAACAAATAATACCTAGATACTTAGTGTCTCACAGCTAAAATTGTTATATTAAACTATTTTATTTAGCAAATGGTAGTTTTTTAAGTTCTCTTCATTGATTTAACATTTAGAACACTATGTATTTATTTAGATTCTTTTTTTCCGTATTGTTAAATGGAAATTAATCAGAGACCTCCTATTTTAAATAAATTGTGTTTTGATAAGCGATTAAATCACATCTACTGTTTAAAAGCAGCCACCCTCCTGCCACCCAAACTGGTTATCAAAATTGATAGAAAATGTCAAGCTTTATTATATCAGAAATCTCTTGTGCTTGGCTTTGTCAGCCATGCGACAAACCCACGAGTGTAAGAAAGTGTTTTCACAGCCAAGTAATGTACACTATTTTTCCTACGCGATCTCTAAAGTTACTTCAAAAAAAAAAGTTGTTTTTCTTCGAAAAAAATAAGATAATAATGAAAACTTTGCATCACTAGGGGTGATATATACTTTTCCTTACTGCGATATATTATATCGTTTAACAACATTTTTATATAAAAATCACCCATTTAAGTAGCTATTCATCACGTGAGAATTAAAAGGTCCTCATTTAAAAATATTACGTTATGCATCAATGTTAATCCCATTAACAGGCTGATAACTCCAAATTTATTTAGCATACAGATGAAGACACAGCTTGATATTATAGCAAACACTAGTGTTGTAAAGTACTTTGTACACTAGTGTGATAAAACGCATTTTCTCTATGCATGGGAAAACAGCGTTATTTACTGCCTTAAGAGACTTATTAAGGTGTCAACAGATCATTTTCTTTGTAGAAAGCTATGAAGTAGAGATAGGCCCATGGATGTAACTCTCAGAGGCAACGGCAGGTGGTTATCTGAGAATGTCGTTAAAGAATAATTTTAATATAAAATAAAATAAATAACTTGAGGACATGCTACATTTTTTTATATACGGGTTCTTTTGTATACTTGAGTAATCAAAAATGTAAGTGTAAATTAATGGATGTATTAAATAAAAGTGATTTTTTCATTGTGCTTAAGTTCTATTTTACTTTTTACTAGGCATTTTTTTTAATGAAAATAGGTAATTTGCTTTATCACAGCGTAAATTTTATTACAGTATTTAAAAAGGCCTTTATTTGTTTCAAAACACACATTAACAAAAAAGATTTTTGGGTATATTTTAAGTAAAATGACCTAGTCTAATTCATAATACATAAAAATGCAATTTCAATTAGAGCATAAAAAGTAACAATATACCTATATATTTAAAATTCCAAAAGAAGACAGTCAATATTTTGTCAAAGCGTTAAGCCTTAATTACTGCACTAATATACAGGGTGTTTGTGAACTGTGGTGCTTAACTGCTATGGTAGAGCTATCTCATAACAATAAGTTGAAAGAAAACCTAGAATCAGAAAATTTTGATTCTACAAAGAGAGCGTTAAACAATCAAAATTAAATTTATTAAGTCCAGTGGCGTCCAGCATTACCTCGAAATTAAATATTTCTAGCAAATAAAGTTACGCCACAAACATCAAAATTTTTGAGGCTATCTTAGATTTGATATAAAAAGAATACTTTTTTCTTTTTTTTTTCATATTTTGTTTGATTTAAGAGAACTAAAAATAAAACTGAATAATAGCAATACAGAAACGTAACAGAAATTTTCTTAAATAAATTTGAAAAACTATTACAATTAAACAAACACGCATTTATTGTTCTGATCACGTATGTATATAATTATTCCAGAGCCCGTAAGCGGCAGTGGTCTCTGTTATTTTTAAAAGCTGAAAGTTGTTCAGTGTATGATCCCGGGGCCATAGGTAAAAGCGATGGGAGACTATTAAGTTTGACAGTGGCTTTTATTGTTTCCAGGCACCAAAATGCTACTTAATTTAAAATTAACTTTGGTCATTTTGTAAAACTAAATTGTATATTTGTCAGTCAGACAGTTTTAATAGTTCTAACCCTTGGCAGACAAAAATTTTGGGTATTCAATTGTCCTTGAAGTCAATACTTTATTTACCAAAATATGACAAAACATTTTTAAAAGAAGTTGTAGGGTTTTCAAATAGACATGTCCTAAAAATATTTGTGACTTTACCTTTCTTTTAAATTCATTTTAGGACATTCTGTATATAATAAAAATAATTATGCGGCAGCAAATATTTAAAAACTCTACAACCTCATATAAAATGTTTTGTCATACAAAGAAACGCGAGGCAGAGTAAAAATCTCACGCCCACTTGTAAATAATTTTAGTTTAATGCGAGGAAACCTAATGAGGTATTTGGGTATTTGGTAGATTTTACAGTTTTTGTTGATTTCCATAAATACATAATTATAGGATATAAAAACGGCAGGCTGACTGATAAAACACATATTTATTATAAAAAAACCATTTTTAGATATTAAAAAATTGATGTCTCGAAACTAAAAATCCTCTAAAATATCCTATTTTTATTAAAATTTAAAGAATAACCAAATGGCAAGATGGATGGCAACAGTAACACTTATCGATATGTAAGTTCTCTTTTTTGAAAAAGCTAAGAAAATAATAATAGGTAATTGAACTTATTCAATATTAAACTTTTTTGTAAATTAAAGCCCTATGATTTTAACATTAGTTGATTAATTAATACACACTTTATTTTGTGTACGATTTATGTTAAGAAAAAAATATCACTAACATACAAATATAGAAAGACCTGATTAGATCTTAATGTACCAACATAAAATTGAACGTAATAAAAACATTTAATTGTAAAAACATTTTTTTTTTTAAATTAGGAATCAATAATATCATGGTATAGTACCAATTTTCAGATATTTGCAATTAAACAACACAAACAAAAGCAACTATCAATCAATGAAAACTGCTTATAACAAAATTAGGAACTAGAAGGAAAGCAAAAATCAAAGAGAGAAAAGCTGTAAAAAACATATTTCACTTTTCCAGGACTTTTCATAAAATAACTCTGAACGCTGACTGTTAAAAGATGCTTTTTATATATGGTTTTTTATTTGTAAAAATATTAACCTAGATTGATTAAGTTGCCTATTTGCTTTTGATTATTGCTATTGGAACTAAAAATAGTTTTTTTATTTGTAGGTGGCGAGGACGGCGAGGAAATTGAAGAAGATATATTATATGATGAAGAAGAAGAAGTAGGCACCACAACTGATGATGATTCTGAAGAAAACGTAATCGAAAATGACGTGGATTTAACGGATAAACCATTAAAAAAGTGTGAATTTTTGGACAATGAGGTACATTTGTTTACTTTTATATTGCACTATATTGCTATGCAGCGCCGGATTTACACTTTGGCGGCCCATAGGCAGAGCATGTGGTCAACATTTTTTTTACCCTCCTACAAATTTTGACGACCAAACAAAAAATAGCTCCTCACTTCGACACGACGACATTTCTTTAAACATCTTTATATACAACCCCCAAAAGTTTTGACGACAAAAAAAATGCATTCCTTTCCTTTTTTGTGGTGGCGGCTCATAGGCAACTGCCTATGTTGCCTATGCTTAAATCCGGCACTGTTGCTATGGCAACAAACTAAAAATAAATAAATTATAACATGTTTTATCAAGATTCCTCAATGTAAATATTTAACTTACTTAATGTAATTTATTGTACCATTAAATACATAACAGTACAAATGGCTATCGACCTAGGTGAGTCATTGGTTAAACTAAATACTACATATAATTAAAATTTACATGATAAAAACAAACAGTAAAAAAATCCAAAAATCAATGATAAAAAAAAATAACAATAATTAATATTATACAAAATTAATTTATTAAAACATTAATTACGACCAAAGTATTTCAACTGTTCCCATATAAACTACTGGACATTGGAACGGAATAATTTAAATTTTAGGTAAAAAACTTATTTTTCTCAAAAACTTAAAAAACTGTTTTAGTGCGGTTTTCGGCAAATTTGGACGCAAATTTGGACGCAATTATTGGTCTTTATGATTCCCTACATTTCAGCTTTGGTATTAAACTTACCACTTATATACAGAGTGGTAAATATGACCTTTTTTTTTGAGAAAATTTGTTTTTCTGCAACTTTTTAATAAAAGAAATTGTTGAATGTTAAAAATTTTATAATAATCAGATAATCATTTGTAACAAACAATTTTGACAAGTTTTTAATATTCTTTGTAAATCTAAAGATATGATTTTTTTCCTAAAAAGTTACATTTTTTTTTATTAAGTTCTTTATTTAGCATCAAATACTAATTATATTTTAGCGTTACCACCCTGTATATTTTTTTATCTTTGGACAATCCACGAAGGCTGGAAGCCTAAATACTTCCATACCGTGGGTGTCTTAAGCAGGGTAAGAGGAAGTTTGTTAACACGGGACTTAAAAACTTGAAGATTTGGGGGGAAGGAAAGACCACCGCTGGCAGTAGGTTCCACAGTCTAGAAACTCTAGGGATAAAGAACGAACGAAATGGGAATTTCGGGGCCTGTCCAATTGAACCGTATAGGGATGGATACGCGCGGCACCACGAGTTTCTCTGTTGGGAGCTGCAAGAGGAGGGGCTATACTGGATAATTCGTCGGAGCAGAAGCCGTAAAAGTATCTATAGAAGAGCGATAGATCTCCCACAGCTCGACGATGGGCAAAGGATGAGTGTTTGATGATTTTTTTCGCGACAAGGAACATGATTGTGTTTTGGATGCATTAAATTAAACGAGATTTTTGGCGCCCCAATCCAATATCAAATTAAGATTCTGTGAAAGAGATATCTGCATCGCCCTGCGTTTGCTTTCCAAGTCGGGTTGAGAGATTGGTTTGGGAACCTAAAGAGCCAAGAGCAGAGTTTAGTTGGAAGACCGTAGGAGGGAAGTTTATTAAGAAGTGCGTCATACCGTCTTTTAGTCCTATGAACTCCTACAGTTTGACGTTTTAAGCAAAAAGTAAAATATTTTTAATGTTTTAAAAACTTTTATACAGGATGGGCAAAAAAGTAGATCTATGTGTAAAAAAGTAAATGTTTCAAAATTTTCTAAATTTTTTCATAATTCTTGTATTTTGTAATGCCATAAACTACAAAATTAACTTTTATAAATTCCAAAAGTATTTTTGAATCTAGGGATCAAAATACCGAAACGGTTTTAAATTTTTTTATTTGCGTTGCTTAGTTTGCGTAATAATGCCCTTGTATGGTTGTTCAATGCTTGGATATGATATAAAAAATTGCCGTAATCTATGGAAACTGTCTCATATTTCAGAACCGGTTTCATCAAAACTTACAATTTTTACTACTTGGGGTTTTGGGGAATGCCCAAATTGTTGCTGATACTTGCCGTGCCGCCAGGTTTACCATTTTTACTTTTAAAATTTATAAAAGCTAATGCTGTAGTTTATGGCATAAGAGAAAACAAGAATTACGAAAATATTTAAAAAAAAATATTTTTACACATAGATCTACTTTTTGTCCACTCTGTATACATTTTTTTAAAAACATTAAAAGGTATTGCTCTTTGCTTAAAACGTCAAACAGTTGGAGTTTAAAGGACTAAAAGTCAGCGT
The DNA here is from genome assembly GCA_014170235.1 of Listronotus bonariensis. Taxonomy (NCBI): domain Eukaryota; kingdom Metazoa; phylum Arthropoda; class Insecta; order Coleoptera; family Curculionidae; genus Listronotus; species Listronotus bonariensis. Next base: position 98,891 of record JACEGR010001751.1, on the reverse strand, counting down.
TATACAGGGTGATAACGCTAAAGGTCACTTTTTAGTAAAAAATTCAGATTTACGAGGAATATCAAAAATCTGCCAAAAATATTTGTCACAAGTTAATTATCTGATTATTATAAAATTTTAAAGATTCAAAAACTTCTTTTATTTAAAAAGTTCCAGAACAACAAAATTTCTTAAAAAAACAACGTCGTATTTACCACTCTGTATATAAGAGGTAAGTTTTAATACCAAGGCTGCAATGTCGGTAATCATAAAGACTAATAATTGCGTCCAAATTTGTCGAACGTCACTAAAATAGTTTTTGTAGTCTTTTGTGCTTCCCTTAAAGCTGGAGAAGTGCTTGGCTCTAGATATAGCCTTTTTGGTTGAAAAGTATGCAGCCTAAAATTGTGGTCTAGAGTAATCCCCAAATACTTTGCATCATTTTCAAAAGATATTAAAATATTGTATGTGATAAATAATTTGGAGTTAGCACATGATTAAATACAGGGTGGCCCACCATATTCGACACGGTCTGTAGCTGGATAACCATGGGGTTTTAAAAAAAGTAAATACTGAAACATATACAGGTCGGATAAGGCCATAGTATAAAATTATTTTACTATATACAGGATGTCTCAGAAAACTGTGACGTATCAAAGTTATATTTTTTTAAATGGAACACCCTATATTTTATGACGGTTTTAGATTCTACATAAAAAAATAACTCTAGTTTATTAATAGTACTAAGTGACTAAATTTAATCGTTTTTGTGATATTTGATTTTTTTTTCAAAATGCAGGGGTGCAATTAAATTAATTTTATTTTAACAATATAAACTCCCTAAACTTTAAAATTTGTTACAAGATTATAAAAAGTCTGCCTTATCATACGTAGGTCATATCGAGATCATAGATTATACAGGGTGATCAAAAAATAATTTCAATTTTTAGAAAGTCAAATTGCAATATCTCTCTTATTTTAAATGGAACACCCTGTATTTTTTAACACCACATGATGACAAACCAAATGCTCTTTCAAATGATGTATAGGTTGCCCATACCTATCTTTTATACTTTTAAGTAACTTCCGTTTTAACATATTTTTATTCCAAATGTCTATTTAAATGTAAGTAGGCTGTGATATAGCTATGCCTATTTACTAAGCCGTTATTGCAAAATGTAAATTTGTTGGAAAAAAGCACAAAATTAAAAGATTTTGTATTATATGCCACAATTTTTAAAATTCACAGAAAAAAATTCATTAATTGCTTATAATGCTACTTCCAATAACACTTATTTCAGCTGAATGTGGTAATGATAAAACTTGTGTTTTTAAACAATCCTAATAACGCCTCTGGTCAGTTATGACGACATTCTGTGACCTATAACTCGTTTCTTCCATTATCCATAATCACTGTGTCAAATTTTTTCAAGCAACTATTAAGGTTATCAGATGGTTTCAGGATTAACTCTGGACCAAAGTAAACCATTTTTTCACATCCTACCAGTATTATATCATCTTGTTGTTGTAGAAGAAGGGTTTTTATTTAAAATCATTAAAATTTCTTTTAAACTGACTAAAACACTATTAATCTATAAATGGTCGTTGTTATTTTCTTAAGAAAAATATTAATGGCTGCTATGTCACAGCCAACTTTAATTTAAATAAACATTTGGACTAAAAATTTGTAAAAACAGATTTTACTAAAAAAGCACAAAAGATAGGTATAGGCAACCTATACACCATTTGAAAAGAGTATTTTATTTGTCATCATGTAACGTAAAAAATACAGGGTGTTCCATTTAAAATAAGAGAGATATGGCTATTTGATTTTCTGAAAAATTGATATTATTTTTTGATCACCCTGTACAATATTTGATCTTGATTTGACCTACGTATGATATGGCAGACTTTTTCTAATATTGTTACACATTTTAAAGTTTAAAGTGTTAAAAGTGTTAAAGTAAAATCAATTTAATTTTACCTCTGCATTTTTCAAAAAAATCAAATATCACAAAAACGAATAAAATTAGACACATAGTACTATAAACAAACTTGAGTTATTTTTTAAAGTAGAATCTAAAACCGTCATAAAATATAGGGTATTCTATTTTAAAAAATATAACTTTGATACGTCACACTTTTTTGAGACACCCTGTATAGACTAAAATAATTTTATACTATGGTCTTATCCGACCTGTATATGTTCCAGTATTTACTTTTTTAAAAACCATGGTTATCCAGTTACAGACCGTGTCGAATATGGTGGGCCACCCTGTATAACAAAATTTGATTTAGTAAGGTTGGGCTTTATTCTCCATTTGGGATCCCCTCATATTACAGTTGTCTTGTATTTTACAGCAAAAGTAAAAACTGATATTAATAGACAGTTTTATTCAGAAGCCTGTGGTGTAGTTGGATTTTTTTTTTTAATTTGATTTTTTTTTATGTTATGAGCCAATTATATGATTTTACCTCTAAAATGCCCTGTATATTTTTTAATTATTAAATTATGGCGGATAAGAGCTTTTCAAAAATATATGATACTTCCTAGCAGTGGCGGCGCCAGGGGTGGGAGTGGTGTGGCGAGCGCCCAACCTAAATTGCTCTCGCCTAACCTGCTAATTGAACGCAAAAAGTAATGGTAAAAAAACCATTCCATTTATATAAATTATTTAGTCAGCTCATATTCAGATAATCCGAATTATGGAATTTTTAAATAAATGATCTATGGTCGCAATATTAAAAATTATCAGTATATCATTAGAAACGGATTTTAGTGTAAAATTTTAATATAAAATTAAAAAATTCTAATTTTTTTCTTCTCAGTTATGTGTACCTATTTAAAAATTTAATTACCAAATGTATATCATTTATTAACAAAATAAAATACAGTGATGATATTAAAAAAGTTTCCACTATGTCTTTTGAATGAGACTTTTTTTTCAAATAGAAATAGGAATTATGTAAAATCTCGTTTTAAAGGCCCTTTAATTCTCTACTCAACGCCGCTTTGTTTTTGAAAATCGACCCAGCCGTTCCACACTTAGAACCGTTTGAAATTTGGCTTAAATACCGTACAAACAGTGCGGTTTTAATGAAATTGGCTTGTAAGTCTAGAACGGCCTTGCCGATTTTCAAAAACAAAGATGGCGTTAGGTTATGGATGGTGGAGGGGAGGATAAACATCTGAATGTTTAAAAAGTGTCCGTCGAAAGAAGCAACTTAAGGTGGCGCCACAGTAGCCAGAGGAGATTTTTTAACCAATGAGCATGAATTATTAGAGTGAGATACAAAATGAAAAAGTACAGATAGAAACAAAATAAAAAAGGAAAGAAATACCAAAATCCCTCCACTGGCTACTGTGGCGCCATCCCAATTTGCTACATTCCGATGGCCACTTTTTCAACTTGTTCGCCATAAAAGATGGTTAACCTCCCCTCCACCATCCATACGTTAGGTAGAAAATTATTTAAGGACCTTTAAAACAAGGTGCTACATGACCTCCATTTCTATTTGCAAAAACCAGTTGCCAGTGCCCCTTTGATATTAGACTACGTGACCAAAGTTATTTTAATGCCAAAAAGTAGTGTAAGTGACACCATTTTACACAAATTTTACCCGATCTCGATATCTTAACCCATTCAAAAGTTAAGGGAAAGAGAATTTTAAAAACCGTAATGTATGTACAAATTGGAGCTAAACTTCAAACGCCTGTAACTCTAGAAAGACTGGACCGATTTTTAAACATAGAATGGCGATAAATAGAGAATTGAAAGGCCTTTAAAACAAAGTGCTACATGACCTCTCTTTCCATTAAAAAAAAGAAGTTTCTAGTGCCTTTTAAACCAAAATTATTTTTATGTCAAAGAGTAGTTTAGGTGACACCCGTTTACCCAAATTTTACCCCATCTCAATAACGTGTCTCATTCAAAAGATACAGGGTGGGACTCTTCTACAATTCTCACTGTACAGTGTGTCCCAGGATAGGTGTTACAAGAGGACAAATGGACCAAAAATTTTGGAATTTTTAAACGTCCTTTTGGGAAAACTGGTCGCATCGTCCAAAACTGATAAATACAAAATTTTACTCCGATTAGTAATATACAGAGCGGGTTGCAACTAAAAATATAAAAAATGGATATACAGGGTGGCCCACCATATTCGACACGGTCTGTAGCTGGATAACCATGGGGTTTTAGAAAAATTTAAATACTGAAACATATACAGGTCGGATAAGACCACAGTATAAAATTATTTTAGTCTATACAGGGTGTCTCAAAAAATGTGACGTATCAAAGTTATAATTTTTAAATGGAACACCCTATATTTTATGTCAGTTTTAGATTCTACTTTAAAAAATAACTCAAGTTTGTTTATAGTACTAAGTGTCTAATTTTATTCGTTTTTGTGATATTTAATTTTTTTCAAAAATGCAGAGGTAAAATTAAATTGAGTTTACTTTAACACTTTAAACTTTAATATGTGTAACAATTAGCAAAAGTCTGCGATATCATACGTATGTCAAATCAAGATCAAATATTGTACAGGGTGATCAAAAAATAATTTAAATTTTTCAGAAAATCAAATAGCTTATTTTAAATGGAACACCCTGTACTTTTTTACGTCACATGATGACAAATAAAATACTCTTTCAAATGGTGTATAGGTTGCATATACCTATCTTTTGTGCTTTTTAGTAAAATCTGTTTTTACAAATTTTTAGTCCAAATGTTTATTTAAATTAAAGTTGGCTGTGCAGCCATTAATATTTTTCTTAAGAAAATAACAACGACCGTTTATTGATTACTAGTGTTAAAAGAAATTTCAATGATTTTAAATAAAAACCTTCTACAACAAGATGATATAATACTGGTAGGATGTGAAAAAATGGTTTACTTTAGTCTAGAGTTAATCCTGAAAAATATTCCTGGAGAAACCATCTGATAACCTTAATAGTTGCTTTGAAAAATTTGACACAGTGATTATGGATAATGGAAGAAACGAGTCATAGGTCACAGAATGTCGTCATAACTGACCAGAGGCGTTATTAGGATTGTTTAAAAACACAAGTTTTATCATTACCACATTCAGCTGAAATATGTTTTATTGGAAGTAGCATTATAAGCAACTAATGAATTTTTTTTCTGTGAATTTTAAAAATAGTGGCAGATAATACAAAATCTTTTAATTTTGTGCTTTTTTCCAACAAATTTACATTTTGCAATAACGGCTTAGTAAATAGACATAGCTATATCACAGCCTACTTACATTTAAATAGACATTTGGAATAAAAATATGTTAAAACGGAATTTTCTTAAAAAGTATAAAAGATAGGTATAGGCAACCTATACACCATTTGAAAGAGCATTTGGTTTGTCATCATGTGGTGTAAAAAAATACAGGGTGTTCCATTTAAAATAAGAGAGATATTGCAATTTGACTTTCTAAAAAATTGAAATTATGTTTTGATCACCCTGTATAATCTATGATCTTGATATGACCTACGTATGATAAGGCAGACTTTTCCTAATCATGTTACAAATTTTAAAGTTTAGGGAGTTTATATTGTTAAAATAAAATTAATTTAATTGCACCCTGCATTTTGAAAAACAATGAAATATCACAAAAACGAATAAAATTAGACACTAAACTTGATACTATTAACAATTTTAAATTATTTTTTTATGTAGAATCTAAAACCGTCATAAAATATAGGGTGTTCCATTTAAAAAATATAACTTTGATACGTCACACTTTTTTGAGACATCCTGTAGAGAGTAAAATAATTTTATACTGTGGCCTTATCCGACCTGTATATGTTTCAGTATTTACTTTTTCTAAAAACCCCATGGTTATCCAGCTACAGACCGTGTCGAATATGGTGGGCCACCCTGTATTTTTAAAAATAGGACAAAGTTTTATAAGTAAATGTTGAAGAGAATTAAATTTAATGTTAAGGAATTAAAGTAAAAAAATATATTTTTCTCAATTTTTTACATTAAGCATTAACAGTTTTTAAGATATTTGGCTCCAGACATCAAAGTTTAAAAAAATATTTAAAATTATTTAATTTTTTCTTAAATTTTGCTTCCTCTTGCCTATTATTTAAGTTGTAATCTGTGATGTAAAATAATGACAATTACATTTTTTTACTCTCGTGCTTTACCTTCAAATTTTGACATAAAATTCAATTCTCTACAACATTTACTTACACAAATTTGTTCTATTTTAATTGGTTTTTACCTTTTTTAAGACATACAATAAATACAACTTTTCAACTGATAGGGATGTGGAAATTTTTGTGAGATTTGATGCAAAAATGTTGCCACAGATTTTTTACCCAATTTGCGATGATTGCAGGCTGGAGGGGTTTTTGTTTTTAGTTTATGGAACCTTAACAATGAGCTTTTAAAAAATTTGTACTGAATTTAAAAACCCCTGTATTGATCTAATAAAAATATTGCACTGCACATTTTACTGGGCACCCTCTAAATTTATCTGCCGGATATCGCCCAACTTAAAAAAAGCTGGCGCCGTCACTAGGTATTTTATATTTTAAGACCCTTAAATAATGTTTTTAATTTTAAAATTAAATTAAACATAGATGGCCATGAGACAGTCTTTATAATCAAACAATAAAGTAAGTACTAGGTTATTCAAGATTGTTCACTGATTAATTAATAAAGACTAAATATTTTGGATCATCGCCACTGTGTTTATTCTTAAACCAGTGTTCAAAATTAGTACATATTTTTATTATTATTAAAAAAATCAATTTTAAACAAAATAGTCAAAAACCGTGTATGAAACTGTTACCAAAATTATTATTAATATTTAAATTTTAATGGTGCCAGTTTCATACACTTTTTCTACTGTTTTGGTTTAAATCGAATGTATTATTTTTTAATCATAAATAAATACTGATTTTAAACATGATTTTAAATTTAAACTAAGTAACGCTGATCCAAATTATTCAGCTTTTAACGTTCAATTAATAATTGAGCAAACTTGAGGAACCGAGGGGTAAATAAGGGTGCTGGGCGGAGCAAATAATTAAAGCTCAGAAGTTTTTGTAAAATGTCAACAAATTGTGAGATGAGGGCTAACTTTTTTCTTTGGTTATAATGTCTATATCATGGCCCACTATGCGAAAGTAAATTTTAAAATTAAAAACATTAATAAGGGGTCTAAAACTATAAAATAACTATTAAGATTAAGTATTATATATTTTGGGAAAGCTGTTATCCGCCACAATCCAGAAATTAAAAAATATATAGGATGTTCCATTAGAAAAATCATATGTTTGGTTCATATCTCGAAAAATATAGAATTTTTAAAAATCTAACTGCACCACTGGCTTCTACGTAAAAATGGTATATCCTAAAATATACTTGTGTATTTCCATATTAAACTGTGTTAACATTTTTTTAAATAAATTGTCGTGTCCTAGTGCATTATTCTTTCTCTTTGTCACAATGCCAAAGTACTCTTCTTCCATTATGGTAACAGTGTCAGTCGATGGAATTGTTAGAAAATTATTTTTAAACCAATCCTAAACTTCCTAAATATTTGATTTATAAATAAACAAAATGCCTTTTTGAGTTAACATACTTTTTTGTTAAAAAGTGACTTCCACAATTAAATTTTGAAAGTAAAAAAGGCCATTATAATTTTTTTAAAATTAAATTACACACCTTATTTTTACCCTAAAATTGGTTTGATGGCTATAAAGTTACCAACTTTTTTGGTAAATTATATTTTTGTTTTTACTTTATTTTGTGTCCAGATTTTTAGCGGTCACTGTATATTTTACTTATCTCATAAATCAAATGCTTTTTTTTATTTTTTAGGCTGAAGAGGAAGAAGAAGAAAACGAGGAAACATTATCAGGTAAAACAAATGAAGACAAAAACGGAGCTGAAGAAAAAAACAAGATGGTGAGTCCGAATCAGAGGATCCTAAGAATGACAATGACAACTCAAATATATCAACAGACTCTGTTCTATTCGAACCATCAGAACATGAAAACGACGTTTTAGTGGGAAAAAAGAGAATTTTAAAGAGAATATTAAAACCACAGGATGATTCGGATGATGAAGACCTCTTTTCTAATGGTATAGAAAAACCAATGGCTAATGAACAGCTTGATTCAACTGTTACTGGTGAGTTTCTACATAAAAAATATAAAAGTAGAAGATATAACTTTGTTTTTTCAATTCTTAGCTGACGAAGATGATATTCCACCTCATCAGCCACGACAACTTCAAACTCCAGTTAGGCAGGCTGTAAGCCAAACAAAGTCAATATCAGACTTTTTGACCCCAATATCTTTTATTACAAGTATCCAGAATTTAACATCTGCAACTAAGGTAAAATATTTAGTTTTTAGACACGTATTCCCAGCCAAAATACTAAAAAATATGAAAGTTTAGGATATTATTTATTTAACAAAAATAATGCCCAAACTAGAAAAAAATGTGAATTTATGAATTTGGGGTTTAAGTACCTAGACATCATTTTTATTTATTTTACCTCAAACAAAGGTAAAAAAACCGTTAACAAGGTCAAAAGCTGATTTTGAGTATGTACTGTTATTTTCTATATGGAATAAGATTTTAAAATACCAGTCTACACATATGATTTATTGATTTATTTTATACAAACTGTTTGAATGTGGTAGACAATAGGTTTGTTCCAGCAGGCTGTCAAAAATGTTTGCAACAGTTTGGATTTTGCGCACGTCAAATTTGTCGTTCCAGCAGTGTCATGTTTGTAACATTATACAACTGTTTGTTGTTTTAGCAGTAGTTTTAAGATGTTGGAAACTGTTTGAAAAGTTTGAAAAGTTTGCAAACTTTCTTAAAACATTACTGACAATTTTTAACATAACCTTTTTCGTATGGACGTATAAGCATTATGCACGCCTTGTTTATTTTTCGTTCCAACGGAAAACTGTTGCCAACATTTCTGACTAATGTTTGTAACAATTTCTGCGTTTTACGATTATTGCGAACATGTTTCGAACATTCTGCCGGAACAAACCTAATAATTCTTTATTAGTGATACTAAAGGAATTTCGGACTTCGATTGTCTATATTTATAACTATTCACACAAAGTTTCGGGCAGTCCTATCTCTGTCCGTTTTCAAGGGAAGATAGGACCGTCCGAAACGTTGTCAGAATAGTTATAAGTACAGGCAATGAAAGTCCGAAATTCCTTTATTTATACATATTGTTAGAGGGTGATTCTGACTTGGAAAAGAAGCAAAGTTAGAAATACTGCATATAATAATGAATAAAAGATGCAGAAAATATGCAAACTATTTCATAAATAAATTCCGGAACATGAAATAAGATTCAGTTGCAAAAAACATTTTAAACTAATTTTTTCGTATGTCATTCATTATTTAGCAAAATAAAAAAAAACAAGGAAACCTCTCTTGTTTGATTAAATATTATTGTTTGTTTTAATAAATTAATTTTATTTAAGTTTTGTACATGTATATTATTGATCTCTTTTTTTTTCTTTAAATCCGATAATTAAATGGAACTACATACTACATGCTTTAAAACCAATCTCTTAAACGCAAAGTTCGTGTCATAACTGAAAAATAGACCCGGAATTACAATGTTGCCTAAGGCTGCTGTAACGCTCTAAGCGAATTCGCGCGGCTACGCCCGCAGTCGCGCCAACTATAGATAGTTGGTATCTGTTATTAGCGACAATTACATACATAATAAAAAATAAACAGAAAATCAGCAAGTATCGGCTTGCAAACATGGATAGTGAAACAAGGTAGCGTAAAGTGAGGTGTCTTCGGATTACGGGGGTGACTTCGAGCATTTGGTTTTGCTCGTATATCATCGGTTATAATCGACCGCCCCGTAAAAATAATTATCTGATTATACGCCGATATAGTACGCTGATATTGTTTATCGAACCGTGTAGTCGATTATGGCCAATGATTTGCCAGCAAAACAAATGTCCGACCCCGCTGTCCAAAAACACACCACTTTACGGTACCGTTGTATGATGTCGTTTATATTATTTCCGCAAAAAAGGATATTTCTTTTTGCTTTAAATTTACTTGGTACTTCTTTCCAAAGCTTTCGTGATTTATCAGGATTATGGTAGCTTTTGCTTATTTGATCCCATAATGGTTTTCAGTCAAATGCAATGCAAATCAATTTTTCAGTATCCATTTTATACACAAAACACAAACTTTCAAGAAGATACAATACAGTTCGCTCGATTTTAACAAACTAGTTTAAACTTCTAGCGACTACTAGCGATTATCGCAAAAAAATCATTTGTACTTCTTGCATTTATTTTAACACGTTTGTACGTTCGCGCGAATTCGCTTGAAGTGTAACCTCAGCTTAAGGCTATACCTTAGGGCGCCACTGAGGCTACATTTATTTTATTGCTATATTTTCAGAGTAATAAGTGTGGACTGGTTTCTCCATTTAGAATGCCACCAGATCAGTCACCAAGCAAAGAAGAAAGATCGGGTGTACCCTCAAAAAACTTTTTACTAATTCAGATGTAATGGATTCTCAGGTACGCTTGGCATAACATAATCAAATTATTTTTTTTATCTTGTAATAGTTGCATGTTCATGTCATGTCAACCTCTTATAGGAACAAGTTTTGCATGAACTTTGATCAAAATATTAAGGGATTCCGGTACTTTCTGAATAATGCTTATATTTTATTTATTTAGGATACATTTTCTGGATAATACCATTAAAAAGAAAACTTTTTTAAGAGAATTTAATTGAAATTATAACAGAAATGTAAAAGTAAACTTTAAAAAACGTGATTTTAAATGAGAAACAATATTAGATCCCAACTACTCTCTCAATTTCTTTGCATAATTATAGGACAAAATATATAAATTGGCCAAAGTTCATCTTGAGTTAGGATGTATGTGTCAAGAAAAAAATTAAATTAGGAATATGCAAGTAGAAAAGAAATAAAGCATAACATTGCTTTATTTTTTGGATCTCCCCTAAATAAATACAATTGTTCTGGAGGGGTTAGTCGGAGCGCTATTAGTTTGGAGGGGTAAGTCGGCGGCATACGCGTGTCTCGCTTGCTCTGAGTAGCACAAACACACTCCGTACTTGATTCTGTGGCATTCGAGGAAAGGTGGGAAATATTTCCCGAGTATCCGGAACCAAGGACCAAAGGTCCCTGTTAATCAATTAAATCAAATATGTATAAATGTAAACCCGCAATTTTTTTCCCTTCAGGTATAGGGGTTAAGCTTTAAAAAAAAAGGTTTTTAGTAAATATGTTTAATATTACCAAAAAAATTTGCTGTAGAGAGAAGAACAAAATGCACGTTTTTTGAAAAAGAAATTATGTTTTTAATAGTTACTACGTTTTCATGCGAGATTCAAATCGATTTGAGTCCATTTCTGCTTTTCAATACTGCATGAAAATTTGAATTGAAATCGTTTTAGACTTCAAGCTCGATTCGGCAAAATTATGGGATTGGATTGGTATTGAATACCATAAAAACGCTTTTTGAACTAAGTACCAGCTTGCGCATAGCACCTAACCAAACTTTCATATTTAAACCACAACCAGGGCCCAGGCACTCTAAATGAGGCGACTGATTCCCCACTTCAGACAGAATCGTTAAAGGGTAAAGTCGTTAATAACTTGGCGGCAATGGTTTCCTGCTCTATGACAGTTATTCGATTCGTCATCTTGTTTATTAATATGTTTTTTAATTTGTTATTGTAATATTCATTGTTACCTGTTATTAAAAAGTCAGTTAGTTTTTATGTCAGAATGAAGAATATTTAAAAGTTAACTTTTGCATATTATTATAATACGGGTTTTTAACCCCTATTTCTTTTTCTGTATTTAGTTTACTTTTTGAAAAAAAATCTACTGAATTGCATTTCACTAGACTATACAAAGAGCATGTATGAAATGTTTCCTTATATATTTTTTTTCTGTTTGCAATTATGTAACAATAACAACTAATACTAAATTAATGTAATTTTTTATCTAAACTACCAAATTTTGCTAAAATTTACATATTTTATAGTTTTTTTTTAGTTGTGTGTTTCTTTACAATAAAGAATTTAAGAACTCATGTTTATAGAAACTTTCTGTCCTAAAATCATGCAAAGAATCACTCCTTAAATTTTAACCCCATAGTATTATAATACCTTGTGTACTCGTCAGCTGTACTAAATTTGTGGCCTAGTGAATATGATATTAAAGGGTCTAATATGCAACTAAGACAAAGATTAATTTGTATTCTTTTAAATGCACAATCGGTTTTGTTTTTTTATTCAATAATAAGGTTTATTTAATGAAAATGTAAATATTATATCAATATGTACATTTTATTTTCCCGTGTGTGTTGTATAAATGTGTTGTAATTTTTTCTAAGTAATGTGATTTCGTTTTTACCTTTATTGCCTAATAATTTATTAAATAGTTTTATTCCATACTCACGTTTATAGGCCTCCTTAAACACACAAATATCGCAAACTCACCAATCGACATCAGATCTTGGCCTAGATAACGAAATAATTTCTCAAGAAGAATTAAATGATGAACCGCCTAGCACTCAGGATTTACTAGGGATCTGTTCTGGAGAGTTTACTGGTGTAACTCAGTTAGAGCCTTCAGACGAAAACAGAAAAGTATTTGATTTTGATGGTACTCAAAGTAGTGAACTTAAAAGTTTAGGTAAGGTGTGTTTTGTAATTTATTTCTATAAACTTACAGGGTGTTTTATAACTACGATACAAAACTTATAGTGGTAGTTTCTTATGTATTTTTATGAAAATTCCACACCGCCATTTTTTGACCAATCAAATGTATAATTTTACTTACGTTACCATGACAATCCAAGTATTTATCGGAATTTTGTTTCTCCTGGGGTACCCTGGAGCAAATTATAATGGAAATTTTTTGACATAATCATAGAATTTGTTTTTACGTCATGTCTGTTATTTATATAAATAAATAGAAAATTTAATTTTCTACCAGCTGTACTATCTAGGACGAACTATTATTTACAAGAATATACGAATTTAGGTCCATAAATGACAATTGTGTATAACTACAGTTAGTTAAATAATATCTTAGGACTGGAGTAGCAGAAGTAATTAAAGATGAAACGAAAAGTAGGCATAAGTCTAAAAAATTAAAATGTACTTCTTTTACCAACTATAGTAATATAAATTGATATAATAAAATAAAATAATAAACAATGGTATACTCTAAAATTATATATTTATATATATATATATATATATATATATATATATATATATATATATATATATATATATATATATATATATATATATATATATATATATATAATTAAAAGGTAAAGTTCTTTGGGCATATGGCTCATCAATGACTATAAAAATTAATAAATAAAAAATACCCTGTAAGAATACCCCGGGCCCGACCAAGACGGTGACACGTGTTTCGTCTTCATTAAGACTTGTCAAACCGCTTCAGGTCGCTAGACGCCTTGATGAAGACCCGACTGACTGTAAATATTCTTTCCGTCGATCAGAACTAATAAATACAGACAGCAGTGCCATCTCACCAAGAAATTTAAAAACAACCAGCCATAGCATCGAGAGGTTAAAGGTAAAAGGTAAAAAGTATCCGAAATCCATATGGTTTGTTTGGCATGACAGTATGTTGCATTTTTAACTTTCGCCATATACAACTAGATGGCGCACTTTTTACCTACCATTTTTATTTATTAATTTTTATAGTCATTGATGAGCCATATGCCCAAAGAACTTTACCTTTTAATAATGTATTTATATCAAGGCTCAAGAACCATTCACTTTTATATATATATATATATATATATATATATATATATAATACAAAATATTTTACTCCTTTAGAAAAGCAGGACGTTTTCTTTTAACTGTCTTTAAAGGGAGTAAAATATTTTGTATTATACACCAAGACAGTAGGGAATTTTTCCTTTTTTGCTTTAACATATATATATATATATATATATATATATATATATATATATATTTGATTTCTTAAGTTTCTTGGATCCTAATTTATATATTTTTTAATGTAAAATTTTCTTGGGAATTCGATCCGGGAAAAAACGATGTTGTTTTATATATTAACTACATTGTGTATTACAATTTAACGGTAAGCGGTTTTTGTTCTATTTTAGCATAAAATTTCTGATGAAGGTTAAAATAAAAACCGAAACGTTAAATTGTAATACACAATGTAGTTAATATATAAAACAACATCGTTTTTTTCCCGGATCGAATCCCCAAGAAAATTTAAGAAAATTTTACATTAAAAAAAAAAAAAAATATATATATATATATATATATATATATATATATATATATATATATATATATATATACAGAGTGATTCAAAATCGATCACGAAACTTAAGGGGGTGATTCTACTTGACAAACTAAGGGTAGAGCTTCATATATTTTTTTTAAATAACATTCGTTTTTGAGTTGCAAGCCGTCAAAGTTCAAGTTTTTATTTTTTGTTTTTTAATTACTCGCTTACAGAAAAACCAATTTGACTAATATTTATTAAATTTAAAATTAGTATATTTCTTTTACCTTGTAGAACCGTTCTCTAAACTGTCAATAGTGTCAGGAACGGTTCTACAACAAGAAAAAATGTAAAAAAATTGTAAAAGGAACACTTATGGTGTCGTTCTGGGCGGTTCTGGAGCATAAAAGGAATACAGCAAATGGTTTTTAAAACCGAATCTGTCAACACGGGATTGATGAATGACCGCGATATAGTGCTGCCCAAGAAGATAAACTTATTAATAAGGAGCTGTCGGTTTATTTAGTCAGATAAAAAATATTATGTCAAAAAGGTGACGTCACAAACAGCCTAGATTTTTGAAAAAATTTAAAAAATTAAGCGCTCCGCTTAAAATCCCCCGATATATTAAGGTTTTTAAATATGTATATTTTCGAACTGCAAATAAACAATTTAGCCTTTGAGCTTCTAACTGTATTTTTAGTAAGCGACATCTGTTGATGTACATCCAACTCTTAAAAGAAAAAACATACGCGTTTTATAATACCTAATTTATTTGGTAGTTCCCGAACTTTTTTTTCTTTCTTTAAAATAAACATATTTGCTTGCTAATTAATTTATGAAGTTTTATATTAGTTATTCACAGTCGATTTATTTCAAACTTAGTAAGTATTTATGTCAAACCGCGGTTAACCAAAAAACCGGTTTTGGTTACCAGCACTACTCTCAACACAATATATCATAGATATAAGTCATATATTGCGTCAGTATATAGTACAAGATTTAGCATAAATTATAACTGTCTATTACTTTACAGGTACAGATCAAGATATGGTCATCTCCCAACTATTAGATGAGGAAGAATTGGAAAATTTTAAAAGAAATTTGAATCACCTGTAAACCCAGGATTTCAACAGAATAGTGAATCACAAGAAATCACAGGTGGTGGTATTATTGATTCAGATAATGAAGATGAAGAAGGACTTGAAGTAAAAAGAAAAAAATCAAAGGAAAATTCAGTTTTCAGGTAGTGATTATTCAATTGCTGTTGATTTTGTTAATGAATTTTTGATAGGGTCAAGCCAGAAAAATGGAGTTTTTATTTTTTTTTAATCTAAAAAATCTAATAATTTTTTTAATCTAAAACATATTATCCTGTGCATAAGTGAAATAACTTACTTTTTTCTATTATTCTATTTGTCACTATAGTTTCCCAAAATATTCAGTTTGTAACAACCTGTAGAATAATATTTTGTAACAGTCATCTCATATAAAATACACCAGTCTCAGAGTCAAAGAGCCCAGGGTCTAGAGTTTGGCTAAATAACGCGAACTATACAGAGTGTTGTAATTAGTGCAATCCTTTTATTTGGTTTCTGCATTTATTTACGCAGATTTGGAGATTCTACTTGACAATGACCTCTTCCTCTACCACCTCACCTTTAGGTGGTAGAGGAGCTTTCCTCGTCTGAGGAGGTACCACCCCACTCACCCTTTAAAGGACACGTGAAGTCTTAACGGGCGTTTCAGGTTCTGTGTGTGTAAGTCAGTTTTCCTTCTTCCTTTTTTTTTCTTTTCTTTTTTTTTTCCTTTTAACCCCCAAACTATGTAAGAATGATGGCAGCACACCCGGAAGTAAAATACCCCTCCATTCGGATCTCCGGGCGAAGGGTGCATCTGGGAGGCCTTCATCAAGAAGTTTAATCTCTTTTGCAAATATATGTGGGTTTAACACCAATATAAACTCCGTTCACCATCAACTTCAGTCATCTAAGCCCCACATACTGTTTCTAACGGAAACACATATAAGTTCTAAATCTTTAACCAGCCACCTTCTCTTCCCAGGCTACGAACTTATTTCGTCTTTTCGCCCACATGGTGGCGTACATGCTTAGTCCGCAACGATCTGGCTTGTGCTCGAGTTTCTAATCTTGAATCGGCACCTTTTGGCTTAAACTTTCCCTTAGGTCTTCAACTTAATTTATCTGCTGTTTGTACCGGTCCCCATCTAATAATTCCTATGTCGAATTCTTCGACTTTCTTTAACAAAGATCGATAGCATAATTTCTCAGTTCCCATCGGCTGAAGTAATCGTGCTTGGCGACTTCAATGTCCATAATAAGGATTGGCTGGGCTCTTCAAAAACTGACCCCCAAGGCAGAGCAGCTGAATTCTTCGCAGTCAGTAACTCTCTTACCAACCTTATTATGGCAGCCACCTACTATCCTAGAGTCCCAAATCATAGTTCAAATCACCTAGACCTCTTTCTTACCACCAAACATCTATCACAGCTCCCCTAGGTCTCTCAGATCATGGCTTAGTTATTATATCTTACCCTGCACATCCCGAGGTAAATGAATGCATGCCACCACGCACCATATGGCACTACAACTCAGCCGACTGGGATGGCCTAAGAGACTTCTTCGCCACTTACCCCTGGAATTCCATCTGCTTTTCTTCTCGTGATCCTTCTGAAATTTGCAATCAACTAACTGAATCAATTTAATTGGGCATTGAAACCTATATTTCACACACCATCAAGAACCCCAAACAATCTAATAACAAACCCTGGATTTCCAAATTTTGTGATAAAGCTAGAATTTTAAAAGTTCAGGCTCACAAGAAGTTTCTACAAGATCCTAGTCCAGAAAACCGACAGGCCAGCATTGAAGCAAGAAACTACTACAATCAAACAAATTCTGAAGCCAGACTCCTTCGAAATCGTATTTAAAACAAAGTTCTTTCTTGCTCAAATGGCAACAAATCTTTCTGGTCTTTTGCGAAAAACATAAGTAGGAATTTTTGTACCAGTTCTTTTCCACCACTAACTTTGGAAGATGAAATTATTTCTACCGCTAAAGGAAAGGCATAACTATTTGCTAAACAATTTGTTGCCAATTCAACCCTTGACCCTCCCGTAAATCATCCAATTCCAGCGGTTACCCCAGTTCCTCATAAAATGCCCGATATTATTTTTAAAGTAAAACACATTAAGCGTATCCTTTCTTTCCTTAACACCAAGAAATCGTCTGGGCTGGACGGCATACCAGCAGTCGTTTTAAAAAATGTGCTTTAGTACTTGCACCAATCTTAACTCGGCTCTTTCGAATTTCCTACGACACAGGTATCTTTCCAGAGAGCTGGAAAGCTGCACGTGTTCAACCTATTCCCAAGAAAGAATCCAAATCTCTTCCATCTAACTATAGACCAATTTCAATTCTCTCAGTTCTTTGTAAAGTAATGGAAAAATTAATTAATTGCATGACAGGCAGTATGGATTTTGCCACAAAAGATCTACAGCAGATCTTCTTTCTTTCGTATCACACTGTTGGAATAAGTCTCTTGAGTTTCTAGGTGAGTCCGAGATCGTTGCTGTTAATCCCAACCAGGTCTGGCATGCCGCACTTAATAAACTTCCCTTCTATGGTCTTTAAACTAAACTCTGTACTTGGCTCTCTAGTTATCTATCTGATCGACGTATATTAGTTATTGTGGACGGCCATTCTTCAAGCTTTCACCAAGTTAATGCTGGAGTCCCTCAAGGCTCAGTTCTGGCACCAACATTGTTTCTTCTTCACATCAACGACCTTCTCTCGTCCACAACAAATTCCATTCATAGTTTCGCCGACGATAGTACCCTTCACTCTAGTTTTCAGGTTCCCATCACTAAACCTGACTTGGAAAACAAACGCAGAACGATGCAGATATCTCTTTCACAGGATCTTTCGAGCCAAAAAGTATTTTTCCCCTTCTAATTTATACACTTATATGTGTCCCAAATCCGACCTCCCTTGAAATATTGTTCTCATATCTAGGGCATGGCGTCCCCCACAACCCTAAACATTTTTGATTCTATTCAAAGAAAAGCTATTCGTCTCATTAATGATCCTTCACTTACAGAAAGGCTTCCCTCTCTTTCCCATCATCGGGATGTGGGAGATTTCTCGCTTCTTTATAGGGACTTCCTTGGCTTTTGCTCTAAAGAATTGTCCAGTATAGTTCCTCCACTCACGGTTCCCAACAGAGAAACTCGTCGTTCCGCGGGTATGCATCCCTATACGGTCCAACTGGACAGGCCCCGAACTTCTTAGTTTTTTTATCCCTAGAGTTTCTAGAATGTGAAACCTGCTGCCCGCGGAGGTCTTTCCATCTCCCCCAAATCTTCAAGTATTTAAGTCCCGTGTCAACAAACTCCCTCTTACCTCGCTTAAGACACCCACGGAACGTTAGTATTTAGGCTTTTAGCCTTCGTGGTTGTTCCAAAGATTAAAAAAACCTGGTAGCCACATCACTTGCTTCAGTGCGCGCCTTGCCTAAAATAGCAAATTTTCTCTCGTCAGTATATTACTAAAGGTGCAAGGAAAATAAGTCATTTGTGCTTTCCACGCCTTACTGAGCAATTTCGAAAATCGTTTGTTTCATCACAAAAATGTAGGAAACCAAATATTGGGATTTGGAGGTTCTTAAGCCATAATTATTAAATGTCGACAAACACTAATAGTCTAAAATCCGAACAACAAGCGACCTTCGCCGATCTGTTTATCGGTTAAAAAGTGTTTTGAATTAAATGTAGCCTTTAAAAAATGGTATTGCTACAGGTTTTTCTGTTTATTATCATTTTTTTTTATTCTATTTGATGGTTCTATTATATTACCATTTTTTTTCGATTTTATAAATAAAGCTGTGGGAATTTTGAAATTTTAAATTTTAACAATTTGTTTTGGTACATTCTGTGTTACTTAAAAGTGCATATTTTATTAACTTGCATCAGTATATATTTTTAAAAAAATGGGGAACCAATATACAAGATGTGTCAATAATTTTGTTTTTTTTTTAGTTAAATATAGCCTTAACCATAATTTTTTAGGCAAACGAATGATGATACCTTTTTTAAATACTATCTTTAAGATAAAACAGTTTTTGTCCAGTAATCAGATAGGTGAAGGTCGCTTTTTATTCGGATCTTATTCTATAATATATTTTAAATATTTATTGATTTTGGGAGGCTAATCATCGTCTTACGGTGGCCAAGCTACCCTTTTTGTGCCCCTCATTGCACTTGCACATTTTGCTGCCCCCTCCAAATTTTTCAGCCAGGTATCGCCCAACTTAGAAAAAAGGAGGCGCCGCCACTGTGCGGATTCTTTGTTAATATAAATAGATGAACCCCATACTTTACACAGTTTAA
Organism: Listronotus bonariensis; assembly: GCA_014170235.1. Classification (NCBI taxonomy): domain Eukaryota; kingdom Metazoa; phylum Arthropoda; class Insecta; order Coleoptera; family Curculionidae; genus Listronotus; species Listronotus bonariensis. The sequence goes on along the minus strand of JACEGR010001751.1, from coordinate 79,174 downwards.
AAATGTAGTAATGCTGTAAAACTACAGTTACAATTATTATACAGTAATAGAAAACAACCTAATTTTTTTTTAACACATGTTAAGAGATTTACAGGAAATGAAATAAAAATATAAATCCTTAAAATGAGATAGGTTGATAAATAATTTAGAAAGTGCTTTAAATATTTTTGTAAAAAAATATTTTGAGTAAATTTTCAAAAGCCAAGTTTTTTTAGGCTTTAGGAGACCATGTTGGCGTTCATTGCAAATTAAAAACGGTAAAAATAATATCTAATGTAATAAGACTACATATCGTCACCTTAATTGTAAAACCACCTAACTCCATTTTAAATAAAACATGCATTGCCATCTTTAGCCTTAAAAATATAGGCTAAAGATGGCATCAAAATCAATTTTTTATAAAAACTGGAATTAGGTGGTTTTACAGTTAATTAAGTAATAAAAAACGTGATTTTAATGCCATCAAGATGGCAAGGCATGTTTTATTAAAAATGGAGTTGGGTGTTTACAATTATTAAGGTGACGATATGGTCTTGTCACCCGGGCTGAGTTAACTGTTTAATAAATGGTCATAACCGTCGGAATTTCCGGACACCTTGTATACAGGGCCATCCAAATTAGGTGTCCGATATTGGTAACTTTATTAATATCAAAATACAAAGTTGGTTAAATTAGCAAACTGGAAGTATTTTTAAAACTCTTGTATGTATATTAATAATAAAAATTATTTTCAGATGATGACAGCTCCGATGAAGAAAACGATAACGAAGGTGAAGAAATTGACTTACAAGACAAAGATGAAGATTTGGATAATATAGATTATGATTCAGAAGAAAATGAAATTGATTTTACCGATAAAGGTATGTTAAGCTAGGCTTTAAGGATTAATAATTTAAAAAATAATTAAAGCTGCAAATGGCAATGGTAAAGGTTTGTAAAGAAATTTTATCTTTCTCATAAATACCAAGTTTTTAATTTAGGCCTGGTTTATCCAGCTTCTTAATAGCAATGTTATTCTTAATTCTTAAAACTTGGCTTTCAATTGGGTGTTTACCTTATTAGTAAATTTTTAAGACAAAGAAAATTTTGTCTAAATTTAATCTTAAATAACTTTGGTTCTTTGACCGATTTCAATTATCTTTTGATTCCAGTGTCTTTCTTTTATGAAGATTGTTATTTAATATGGGGATTGCAAAAAGTTTTATAGGTTTAGGTGTTATACAGGGGAGAACCAAATGTTGCATTTGGACCCAAATTTTGGAACACCCTGTGAAATAATTTACCGTTACAATTTTTTTTTATATTAGTATCTCTATTTTAAAAGGAAATACAAGTGTTTAAAGAAAACAATGTTATTTAATTATGATGGTCGTAATATACGCTATAATGCAAACATATTAGGGAAACTTAAGATTTAGAGAATGGTTATATTATCGAAACTAATAAAGATCACTATGACAAATGTATTATTTTTTAAAAGATCTTTTTACTGGTAATATACTATACAGGGTGTTTTTGTTTAATTGTTCTTTTTATCGTACCCTGTAAATCTTAAGATATAACAAAAATGTAATTACTACGAAACCAACTTAACAAACCAATATTTTTATTTATTTTTTATTATCAAAAATAAATATTTTAAGGGGGTTTTAAAATTATAACTTGACACACAAAGAAAATATTGAGAAAAGATTGGGCTTTAAAATCTAATAAATTGATAAAAAATTGTGACGTCAAATTATTCCACAGGATGTTCAAAAACTTGGGTCAAAATGCAACATTTGGCTCTCCCCTGTATAACAACTAATTTTATAAAACCTATTGAAATCCCCATATTAAATAATAATCTTAAAGGAAGGAGCTACAACTAGACCAAAAGGATTAAAACCGGTCAAAAAAACAAAATGATATTTAAGATTGAATTTGAACAAAATTTTGTTTATCCGGTTTTTTTGTCCAGGAGTGTATTTAAAATAAATGAATTTATATGGCAAAAAAAATTATGTAACCAATTTTGATATGAGTTTTAAGACATCTTCTTTACATGCAATTATTATTGTCACGTCCATTTGGAATGATATTTTGATAACTATTTAGTCTCTTCCATGGCGCAGTGGACAGAGCTTTGATCTTCGAAGCCTGAGGTCGACGGTTCGATTCCCAGCGGGGAAACATATTTAGGTAGTAGTTATTTAAAAATAACGACCGTGGTGGCACTACCGCGTTGTCTAAAAGGTACTGTGAAATGAATAACTGCATGTTTCAGTGCTTGGACAACGTTGACGGAACAAGGGGAACGATGGGTTAAACATCTAATAACCCGACACCCACGGTACTCTGGTATTTAGGCATATGCCTTCATGGGATGTCAAAAAGATTAAAAAAAAAAAGATATTGTTTTTTTTCTTATTTTTAGTTTTTGATTTTCTTTAGGTCTAATTGATTTCATCGGTTATATCTTGATTATAGTTTTATACTTTTTAAAATTATTTATTTTGCAGTATTTAAAATCTTTTTTTTTTTTTTTAGAGCCAAAGCAAAAGGCGAAATTAACAGATTTTTTGATGAGGAAGCTGAACTTTCCGAGTCAGAATGGGAGTAGTGAAGACGAAGACGAAAAAGATTTAGATAAATTGGAGTTTGAACTCGGTGATACAGATAAATTTGATGAGGAACAGGTTAAAGCGGATTTGGAAAAGATTCATATGTTAGTATAACAGTGTTTAAAACTTGTTTTTATAGTAAAATATTATAAATGTGTCCCTAATAAAAAATCATATTAGAGTCCAAATAAAATATATTTAACCACCAAGAAATTGTATACAGGGTGTCCGGAAAGTCAGCAGTAATACTGAAGGGGCTAATAGAACAGCCCATAAGTATCTAAAAAAGCATAAAATGACCTTAGTAAAAAATTGTTGGTTTTCGAGATATTGGCATTTAAAATTCGTCAATTGTCACACCTAAAAAAGTTATTATTTTTAAATTTTAATTTTAGTTTTGCAGCATTAAATAGCCATTTTAATAATTAAAGACCAACAATCAACTAAAAGTTCTCTTTGAAAAATCTTCAGTGTGTCCACGGATGGATTTAACTATACTTGTAATTGTTTTATAATTAATATTTTGAAAAAAGTTGTTCATTATAAAAACTTTAGCATTGTCTGGAATAGCAGAAGCATTTATAAAAACTGCCATATAATATACAGGGTATTTAATAAAAAGTGTAAAAATATTATTAAAGTGCCAATATCTCGAAAACAATCGATTTTTGACCAAGGTCATTTTGTTTTTGGGATGCTTATGAGTTGTTTTACCAGCCCTTTTAATATTATCGTTGACTTTCCGGACTCCCTGTATGCAGTGTTTGGTAATGTAAAAATGTAATTTAATTTTTTTAAAAATAATTTCGATTGAAGGACCCCGCACCATTTGCATTGAAAACCGGCATCGGTGAAATTCTTTAAGGAGTAACACCACTGTAAATTTCGAGTTATAAGGTTTTTTTAATATACCAGGGGTTCCATTTAAACCAAGAAAGTTGCCCTATATCGAAAAATTAGGTTTTGTTTTTATCATCAATTTTTTTTTTTTTTTTTCCCAGGGAGCCGTCTGCATGTCCGGTGGCACTGCAGCCTGAAGGCTTATTGTACCAAACTCCCGTTTTATTGTACCCATTCCAGTACCCTAGTTCCTTGAAGAAGGCGGTATAGGTCTGCTGGGTGCGTACCATATGTTTCCGGGGGCACTCTAATATCCCCGAAGATTGCCCGTCTTTTGTGATCCAGTGCCTCACACTCTGACAGTATGTGGGATACTGTTTCGGTCTCTGCTCCACATAATCTGCAATCGAGATCTCCGTTGTATAATCCCATTTTATTTAGGTGTTCTTTCACTGGAGCATGTCCGGTGAGGAAACCTGTGATCGTTCTTAGCTGATTCCTACCCATTTTGAGTAGTTCTTTAGCTCTTTTTGTGCATTCTCCACTGATGTATATTTTCCCATGCATGTGTTGAGGAAGCCTTTCCCAGTGCAGTCTTTGCTGGTCCTTTACCTAGTTTTGTACCGCATTCCGGAAGGTGCTCTTTGGCACTCCAAGGACTGGTTCTGGCCCGACGTATGTCGTGGCTGACCCCTTCTAGCCAGTTCGTCTGCGTTTTCATTGCCTCGAATTCCGCAATGCCCTGGCACCCACATCAACCTCGTGTTGTTGCGTTCCGCCAGTTCCCTGAGTTCCTCGAGGCATTCTAGTACCAGCCAAGACGATACCTTGGGATTAATTAGTGCACCAAGGGCTGCTTGACTATCCGTAAGAATGTTGATTGTACAATTTGTGCGGGGCCTTTGGTTGTTAATCCTGGCACATTGTAAGATCGCAAAGATTTCTGCTTGAAATACAGAGGCGTGGTTTCCCAGTGGAAAGGTCAAACGAGTGTTTCCCATCTCACTGTAGACACCTGCTCCTGACCCTTCTTCGGTTTTGGACCCGTCCGTATACCAGGTTTGACCTCGAAGAGAGAGTCTGAAATTTTCGTTTGCCCAGTTCTCCCTTGGGTGTATTGTCACCTGAAAGGGTCTTCTGGGTACGATTTGTGGGGTCATATAGTCTGTCCTCATATCCATTATGGGACTCCTTATGATATTTTTATTTCCATGTGTCCTGATCTAACATTTGTTTTGCTCAGGTTGTGTTTCAGTCTGTATACCCCCATTCTCGCCTCCCCTTGTACCACTATATGCAGTGGCGGGAGGTCAAGTAGGGTCTCCAAGACCGCTGTTGGTGTACTTTTAATGCATCCCGCTATGCCAAGGCAGGCTAGTCTTTGCACCTTGCTCAGCCGAAGCATAGCCGTGTGCTGTCTGGTCTTGGTCCACCAAACAATGGATGCATATGTTATGGCTGGTTTCACCACAGTATTGTACAACCAGTGAACCATTTGTGGTCTTAGTCCCCACGTTTTGCCATATGTTCTGCGAGCCAGAATTAATGCTATTTCCGCTCTTTTGATTACTTTGTCCAAATGGTGGTTCCAGGTGAGTTTTGAGTCCAATATAACCCCCAAATACTTAACCTCCCCCATCATTGGTATTTCAGTGCCTTGAAGATTGAGAGGACCCAACCCCTCTAGTTTTCTTCTTTTGTGAAAGGCACTATTCTGGATTTGGTTGGACTGATTTTTAAACCAACCTCTTCCGTCCAAGTAGCTACTATATTCAGAGCCTGTTGCATTCGCTCTCTGACCGTAGTATTGAATTTGCCCTGGCATACAATGACTATGTCATCCGCATACCCTAAAACTTCATGGTTGTTGCTCTTAAGCCTGTCTATCAGCCCGTCCACAACAAGGTTCCAGAGAAGGGAGATAATACTCCCCCTGTGGGCATCCCCTTGCTACCCGCGCGGACAGAGTTTCACCCAAGAGTGTCGAGTAGATCAGACGGTCTTTTAGCATGCAGCCTATCCATCTGCAGCATGTTTCGTCAACTTGCCTGTGACGAATCGCCCTTGTGATCACTTCAAAAGAGGTGTTGTCAAATGCGCCCTCTATATCGAGAAAAGCTCCCAACAACACCTCTTTGTTTTCCAGAACGTACTTCACCCTTTGTACAAGGTCATGGAGTGCCGTTTCCGTTGACAAACCTGCTGTGTATGCATATTGGGCCTTGTGTAGTGGTCTGTTTGCCAAGACACCCCTCTAATATGCATATCTACCAGTTTCTCAAGTGTCTTTAGTACAAACGACATAAGACTTATTGCTCTTAGGGACTTTGCTTTATCCTGTCCTGACTTGCCAGGTTTAGGAATAAAGACCTAATGTGCCTCCAGACTTTTGGTATGTATCCCAGTCCCAAACTTGCTCTGAGAATCGTGCAAAGCCTGGTGTATATATATATGTTATGTCGCTTTTCTGCAACATAACCGGCTAGATCCCGTCAGGACCTGGTGATTTAAATGGTTCAAAGGAATCTATCGCCCATTTTAACTTGCTTTGATTTACCACTTCTTTTGCCACTCGCAAATTTTCCCCAGTACCTCTTCTTGGTATCGGGTCTAAATGGTGCTCAGTGTCTGGTGGTAAATCAATTATTTCGCACCCAGGAAAGTGCACTCCGAAAAGTTCTTCTAGTGTTTCCTTTCCGTTTTGTGTGTCACCCCCTGTTCGTTTCTCTAGAGAGTTAATTGTTCTTTGAGGGTCCTTAGAAAGGATTTTTGGAGCCGAGCACATTCTGGAGTCTGTTCTACCTCCTCACAGTGCTTTCTCCATGAGTTCCTTTTTGCTTCCCTCAAAGCTTTGCTATAGCCAGTCAGGGTCTCGCGGTTCTCGTCCCACTCCCTGTTTTTGGGCTTTATTATATTTTTTTCTGGTTTCTGCCCTTAGTTTTGCGAGGTCTGTATTCCACCAGGGCACATTCCTGTTGGATTTCCTTGCAATTTCGGGACAGTTTTGGTTGAAGGCAGTCAGGATTGCGTCCTGCAGCTGCTCCGCTGCGAGGTCCAGATCTGCCGTATTACTTATCGACTTTTTCACTCGTTCTAACCCATGTTTTAGGTCTGCTTGATAAGCTTCCCAATTGGTTTTCCGAGGATTTCGATAGGTTTCTATTTCAGGACTATGACCTGAAATTGTAAAGCTAATGTGCCTGTGGTCTGAACAACTCACCTCATCAGTCACATGCCAATTCTTAACAAAACTACTTATAAAAGTAGTTGAGATTGTTATATCTAATACCTCCTTCCTGTTAATGGTTACAAAGGTAGGTTTATTTCCTACATTTAAAATGTCTAAATTATTTGCCATTCTAAATTGTAGTAGTGACTCACCTCTTTGGTTGGTGTCGGTGATTCCCCAGGTCTGGTGGTGTGCGTTTGCATCGCTGCCGATGATGAGATGCGATCCATTGCCTCTGCACTCTCTCACCAGTCTTTCTACCTCCCTGGTTGGTGGCTGTTCGGGATCATCACTTGGCAGATAGACCGAACCGAGGACCACTTCCTCGTTCCTTCTGCCGTGTTGATCCTTATCTTTACCGTAGTTAGGTCCCTGAAACAGAAATTATTTAAGGGCAGTACCTTAATATTATTTCTAACTAAAATACAGGTCCTAGGGACCTGGGTGGATCTGCAGTAAATGAGCTCTCCACCTACCCCCGTAAGGCCTCTAATTTTGCCCTGGTTTACCCAGGGTTCTTGTATGAGGGCCACATCATATTCCCTCATTGATTTTGTAAGGACCGCTGATGCAGCCTTACTGTGTTGGAGGTTGATCTGGATTACTCGAATCCCCTCCATTAGGTCCCTCGAATCACCCTGAAAGTTACCGTTCCCAAGCCATAAAATAACCTGAAACGGGCTGCTTCCAGGACCTTGTAGGTGGCCTCGTTGATGGAGAAGGTCAGTGTTTGGCCCCCTTCGCCCATCTTTTTGCTTTTAAGCAGCCAGTCCCCCGTCTCCAAACCAGGGTTTTGGACCGCGAGGCGGTCCCCTGACCACTTTCTCCTCTATGCCTGCTCCCGGTACAAACACAAGGACTATGGGTCTCTTCAGGAGGTCCTTTGATTCAACGACTGTCAAATCAGCCCCTCCCAAATTTAAAAATTATCATCAATTACTCAAAACCCCAAATGTTTGAAAAACTACATTTTTGGCATAGGAAATGTTAAAAAAACTTATCTTATTTTTGTCCCCAAAATCCAAAAATAAAATAATGTATAGGGTGTTTTATTTAAAATAAGCAAGTAATTTTCACTCCAATGTAACTAATAATAAATATTTATTTCTGGATATCCTGTATAATTTTTGGTAGAAAAATTAAATGAAGGATATTTCACAGTTGATATTCTAGCAATGTAACATAATAAACAAAGTCAAGTGTAGGTAAGGTAGGATATATTAAAATTTTGTTCTTGTCAAAAATGTTTTTAAAAATCCTAAATATCTCTAAAACCTGTATAATTCTTCATAATTTTAAATTTTATTTTTAAAGTATTCGGATATGCTTGTAAAAAATATTAAAAAGAAAATACCATTATTGTACTAAAGGTGGAGGCGTTTGTGGTGAGCCATCCTGTATATGTCACTAACCTTATTTTTGAATCACCCTGTAGTTGCCATAATTCAATAATTACGTAAAAAAATATATTTTAATTTATTTTTCATGCTTTAGACATTACAATAGACCAAAATAAATAGTTCGTTGTAATATTTATTTTAATTTTAACTTAGCACATCTTGCAGGGGTGTCTCAAGAACTTAAACTTTCAAAACTTATTAAATGATCAAAAGTGAAATAAGAAAAAACGTCTTAAACTGTTCTGGATTTTTTTATTGTTTAATCTATTTTAAATGCGCTTATATTTTTTTAGCACAATTTTTCTTGAATATGATTTGGACCACCCTGTAGATTCTTTCCGGGTCAGAGATCTTCAAAACCTAATCCTGTCTTTAAAATATATGTATTTTTAACCAAATAACCCAAATTTCCATCTTTTATCTTTGTTTTTCAAAAGTGCATTTAAAGTAATATAATCTGTTTTTTCAAATTATCCAGTGACGCCACTTTGGGCAGGATCCTTTCGGACAACAATAAAAGTAAGCCACTGCTTATAGAGCTAATTTCCTACTGGCTCGATTCTTTATAAACAAACATAATCAATTAGTTTAGTTGTTATAAAAAGATACAATAACATTATACAGAGTGTCCTATTTTCGTGTGTTTTAAGGAATTTCTCGCTTATGAGTGAAGTTACAAAGATGCGGTTTTCACGACACCTTGCTACTTTTTTGTCAAAAGGAAGAGCCGCAAACATATTTGTCCTAGCCCCCTTAGTTTCTTCGCTACAGGCTGATTTTAAAAATTTTGTATTTTCGGTTACCCCTCGTATCACAGGTATCTGATAACTTATCGAAAAGTTAAAAACGGGCCCTTATAGAACTTTTTACGCCGAATACAGTAGGTACTTGAAATTTGTGTATTTTTAACCAAATAACCCAAATTTCCATCTTTTATCTTTGTTTTTCAAAAGTGTATCTAATGCAATATAATGTGTATTTTTAAATCATCCAGTGACGCCACTTTGGGCAGGATCCTTTCGGACAACAATAAAAGTAAGCAAGTGCTTATAGAGCTAATTTTCTACTGGCTCGATTCCTTATAAACAAACATAATCAATTAGTTTAGTTGTTATAAAAAGATACAATAACATTATTCAGGGTGTCCTATTTTCGTGTGTTTTAAGGAGTTTCTCGCTTATGAGTGAAGTTACAAAGATGCGGTTTTCACGACATCATGCTACTTTTTGTCAAAGAAAGATTCCGCAAACATATTTGTCCTACCCCCTTAGTTTCTTCGCTACAGCGTGATTTTAAAAACGGACCCTTATAGAAATTTTTACGCAGAATACAGTGGCGTACTTGAAATTTTAATCGGATTTACTTTCTTTGAGATATTAGTCAAAGTTGCACTTTTTTAAATGGTACACCTCGTATATTTTTTGTTCATATTATTTGCCACACTGAGAGCTTTCTAAAAATATAATTTAGTCGAAACTTATTTTTATAAACAGCATGAAAACATGCAATTATTTACTTTTAACCATATGCGGCTAGGGGGCTAGGACAAATCTGTTTGCGGCATCTTTCTTTTGATCTAAAAGTATGGTGTCGCGAAAACCGCATCTTTGTAACTTCACTCATAAGCGAGAAACCCCGTAAAACACACGAAAATAGGACACCCTGTACCATACAATTACTATTTTCCCTTAAAAAAAAGCCACTGAACTGCAGGAACTCTCCTTCTAGCTACTTGAGCCTGTTTTAAGGAACAGTGGTGGTGATGCTCTGGATACATCCTACTGCTGAGCAGCAGTTTTTTGAAAGTTTCTAAGTCAAAAAATATTTTAGATTCATAATTGAAATTTTATAATGGTAATTTTTAAAAGAATAGAATAAAATAGTATTTTTTCCAAAGTGCTACAGCAATATTTCCTGTACCGTTCTATAACTCAGGTACCAATAAAAAATGAAATAAGTAAATGAATGCTTCATGCCGTAACATACTTAACTTTAATTTTTTTTTTTTTTTTGGCCCCATAATCGATCATTTTCTTTTTAAAATATATTACAAATTAATATTAATTTTAACTATATAGTCTAATGAGTAATTATACAAATTAATCTTTAAGGCGACGAATGTTAGACGATGATGCACGTGAGGTAAAGCTTCTTCAAGAGGTATATTTGGAAGACGGAGAAATGCATGGAACAGGAAGGCAGAGGCAGTTTAAATGGAAAAATATAGGTAAATATTATTAAATATGTTTTATATACAGGGTGTTATGGAAATACTTTAATATATTAAAATGGGTGACTCCTGGGACAGTGTAGAGACACACTGAGTACTTTTTTTGTTTAATTCAAACTTTTTTACAATTTGCAAAAATACCTTCTTTTCACCTATCTGCTACGTCCCTGGTTACGTAAACACTATAAACACCGTAGCCCGTTCGTTAGTAACAGACAGTGGACGACTTTGTTTGCGATGTTGCCAAGCGTCCTATTTTATACCCAATAAACGATATAAATACATAATAGAATAAAAAGGTAAAATGATATATATATTCTATTTTTTTATAAATTTACTTTAAAAAATTATTAAAAGCTTTATATCAAAATAAATTGTAACAAAAAATATTTAAATAAAGGTCGATTTACCTTCAATACGGAATATGTTCAAAATGCCCTCCGTTTGATTCCAAACATGCATTTATTTTCCGCTGCATACTGTTTCTCACACGCGCAAAAATGTTTTCATTGTTTCTTATTTGCTGAGCCGCTAGTTCCACACGATTTCGCAACTGTTCTAAACTGTTAATGGGTTCACTATAAACAAACTCTTTCATAGTTCCCCACAAAAAAATCGCATGGATTAGGTCGGGAGACCGAGGAGGCCATCGAATAGGTCCACTGCGTCCAATCCACCTATCTCTAAAATTTTCATTTATTTTCAGTGATTAAAGGTGTAAAAAACATAGAAAAACAGGGTTTTAAAGGTGAAAATCAAATATTGTGGGCCACTTTAGCTTTAAATCAAGAATTGTGTGCAAAAAGAATGGGGAATAATGGTGAAAATAAGGTTAGTTTAAATGCCAACTTTGATGATGATTATCTCGGAAACCAAACATTTCCGACTAAAATTTCTTTCAGATTCGTGATCAGCGCCCCAAAAAACCCAACATACCAAATTTGGTTAAAATCGGAGTTGCGGACACTTTCTGTACAATTACCGTAGTTTTTTGTACATTTGTCTCATAGGGAATAATCTTTGTACTCTTTTCTCGTGTGAACCACCTGTCGTCTGTCGGCTCTTAATTTTGATGAAAGAAGCGAAAAGTAACAAAAACTTTATTTAAAAACGCAGTAAAATTTGTTTTAATAGTGTTTTGCAATAAAAATACCGTTTTGTGTATTTTAATTCAATTCTTTGTGCGTCATACGTGTCGCGTCGCAGTGTTTAAAAAGTTTGTAATGTAATTAACCACCTAAAAGTGTACTTGATTTGTGGAAAAAGTAATCTTTACTTTCATTATACGCTGGAACAACGTAGTAGCGTAATAAAGGATAATTTATGTAATCATGTAAGTTTTTGGTTTGATCGAATTGAAACAGCAAAACCCATAGATAAACTGGTAAAGAACAAAATAAATTTGGCAACTTTTCTCAAGCTCGTTGACGTAACCACGTGTTATAACTGCTTTCAGCTGTTTTTGACAGCGACAGAAGATAAACACATGTATTTAAAGGGATTTAAAAAGCTGGTCAGTGGCGGGTTTGCTTTTTAATCGTAAAATTTTGGGGTTCATTATCACTGTTATTTATGGTGGTCCGCCATTTTTAATAATTTTTATTCAATTTATTTTTACACAAGGATTTTTGGGATTTAAATATATTAAAGTATTTCCATAACACCCTGTATATGTATATTTTAAATAATAATTTATAAATTGTAAATTATTTTTTTATCAAAAGATTTTTGATTAAAAATAATTTACTATTCTATTTTAAGAAAGTAACGGAATATAAAATAATGCGAGAGCAACAATGATGCCAATGTGTTTCCCCACTTCGTAATTACAGTCCCACTCTTTTCTGCGGTTAGCGGGAGACGGAATCCCGACGGACGCGTATGGGGTGGCGTACGCCGTGCAGAGTTGCCAATTTGGTGGTTTTAGCTCTAAATTTCAGGGTAAAATTAAAATAATAATAATTTTAAAAATGTTAATAAACCTTATTTACAATATTTTTGTGTTTTTAGAATTATTCCATGCACATACTAATTTAAAGCTTGTTTTTGTAATTTGCCAATGAATTATGAAAAATAAATGTAGACTTTTTATTTTACTTGGTAAACTAATAGAATAATGGTTGTAGTTAACATTAAAATAATCAGTATATTTACTGGTAATTTTAAGTTTATTAAGTACATTAAATACTAAACATTTGCATTTTATACCGTTAACTTTAAAATAACTAGTAAAGTAAGTTCAAGTTATAATATGTTTTCTTCTTATAAAATCTGTTTATATTTAAACCCAAATACCTTTTCTAAAAAGTAATTTCTACAATACATTTTAAAGGGTTTTTAAGCTGTTGTGATATTTTATTGTGTATGGAACAACCAGTACCAACTTATTTATTGTTACTGCAAATTGTAGATCTAACTGACAATACACCTGAAGATAAAAACGATGATGCTGAAATATACTTAGATGAAGAAGAAAGCGAAGAGCAATGGAGAAAGAGAAGACATGAAAGGGAAATGTTTCTTAAAGAAAAACAAAATAAAATCCAAAATCTAGACCTCGAGGCTGATTTATTAAATCAAAGTCAATTATTAAAAATAGGTCAAAAAGTTTTGCAAAGAAGTCAGAATAACTCACAAACAAATACCCCTGCAGATAAAAGCAGCCGTGAACCATGTAGCCCGATTAGTAAAACACTTAATAGTTTTTTGGTAAGCATATATATTTTTATTTTAATAATTTTTGGCTCTTCTAGTTATGTAGTGTGTCTACTTAAGTTCTGCAAAAGAGCAGAGAAACTATCGTTATCACAGAAAAAAGAATAAATTAAAAATTATTAAATAAGTTTGCTTATTAGTTAGTAGTAGGTTTTTTAATCCCAAACCATTTTTTTATAAAAGCTTTTAATATTGTTAAAAATAAAGGTATTTTCTCTTAAGCTATATTCCTACTTTTTTAGATACAAAAAAGAATAAGCACTACATAGTATAAAGCAGTCGCTTCCCGCGTCTGTCTGTATGTAAAGAGTATTCCATTCAAGAGAGAAAAATGACATATTTTTTTACTTTTCCCACATTTTTTAATAAAATTCAAGATAGCCAATCGATGTATTTTAGCTTGGGAAATTTGAAAATCGAATTAAAAAAAACAATTGCATGAAAAACAACAGAACTACGCCATCAATGTTGCATTTCTCTAATGGAACACTATATTTATAATTTTATTTTTGAATTCTGTGCTTAATTTAAAGTATTTTTTATTAAAGGTACTATATGTCTGTCTTTAACTGGTTTTGGATTATCGACGCTTAAGGACTCATATTTTCGGCTAATATTATTTAATTAAATATATTAATACACAATAAAGGTAATACAGGTGATTATCTAATCCTTTAAAGTCAATAAAAGTTTTACCTACATATTGGTGGATTTTAATACTAGTTTTTTAAAATGAATTATTCGTTAGATGAAAAACTACAGATAGTAACGCTGTATTACAAGTGTGGAGAAAATGCCAGTGGAGCAAAAAATAGATACCTATAAGTCAAAAATGTGACCATTTTAGCGTCAATAAGTCAAAAACAGGAAAATGTAAACATGTTAGTACCCTTAATAAAAAACAATTAGAATTGACCATAAAATTGAAAAATATAATGATAAATATGGTGTTCATGTTAAAAAATACAACATTTATGGCGAAGGTCTTATGTTTTTCATGCAATTGTTTTTTAAATACGATTTTTAAATTCTCCGAGCTAAAATACATCGATTGGCTATCTTGAATATCTTTAAAAATATGAGAAAAGGTAAAAAATATGACATTTTTCCTCTTAAATGGAATACCCTGTACATATGTATGCTTAGATCTTTAAAACTACTCAACGGATTTTGATGCAGTTTGTTTTTTAATAGATAAAGTGATTCAAAAGGAAGGTTTATACCGTGCATTTCTTTAATGTCCCCCTCCCCTTTTATTTTTAAACGGATCATTTAAAAAAATTAAAAGTATCTATTTTTAAAAACAAGAAAATATAGCCTTTTTAATGAACTTAAAATATACATGGTTTTTCTTTTAAAATAACAAAGTCGATGCTCATTTATTTACTTTGCGAATGTCATTTGTTTATTTTTTTAGCAAAACCTGGCGGTTTCTATAAAACCTTAAAACTTTTATTATATTATTATTTTCTATCTTAGACAATAAAGCGTGTAGACCCAGTTCAAAATATAACCGAACACCCTGTATATACATTTACACCCAGTCCGCCAAAACAGCGGGACATTTCTGAAAAACAGGCGGGACGCGGCAAAAAGCGGGACACTGCGCCAAAAAGCGGGACGTGTGGTCACTTTAGCCTAGACTATGTTAAAATAATAAAAAAATAATACTGTATCTTAAAATTTTACTTCTATATTGATATTTTATTTTATTTTTTAGAGTAAGCGCGGATCATTTTTAAGTAGAAGTGATAAAGTCTTGCAAAGGGTTGCCGAATATACGAAAGTTTCTACAGATATTTCAGTGAATTTCACTAAAACTACCAAAAACTTTTTGTTCCAAAGTATTTCTACTTCAGAAGCTACAGTTCTCTCAGTAGAAGTAAGTATATTTTTTAGTAAACGTTTTGTGGCAATATCCATACATGTTGTCACTTTTGAGTTGTGTACTAAACGATTTGACTTCTTTCTTATCCAGTGATTTTCTTAAAGATATCTATGTGTATTTGTACTAAAAAGATTTAAGTACCCTTTTCAAACAGAGAAAGCTATTGGGTTTTTTAAGTACTGTTTATAAATATATTAATACAAACATTAGATCAAACTAACTTTATCCACATTTTGACTTCCATACCATTAACATTCCAGCGGTGTTTTTTTTATATTGTTTGTAGTAAATATTATATATTAACAATTCTACTGAATATAACTCATAGGAGGTTTTCCCTCTATTTTTTTATTTTATTTAATTTTGTTTTTAATTACACAGGTATGCAAAATTGACCTTCTTGAAAATTATTTATATATAAGGTATATTAAGTAATTATGGGGCGCTGAATTCGAATATACCAGTGGTTTTTTCCATCACATAAGGTTTTTTAAATATATGAGATATAAAAAAAAATACCAATTTTATGCGTCAATAGTAAGTTTTATTAAAATAAATGAGAAAATATTAAGCTTACATAGACAAATAGGTTTCTATGATATCAAAACTTAACTAACGTGCATAATTAACTCCTATAAATCCTTGTAGTACGTCTTCTGCTTGTCAGTGAAGCTTCTTTTTAAAGATTTTCGTCTGTGTTCATTCGGCTTAGTATCCCCCTGTAACATCCTACAATAGTCTTCAACCTGTTAACATTTCATCTTCCTTGATAATATATTTCCATAGCCTTTATGTCCTGATGGAATCTCTCACCCTTTTTCTCACTTAAATCCCCATGATTTTCTGGGATGAAGTCCAAATGGGATTTTAGAAAACTAATTTTAAAACTCATGTTGCATTCCAATTTTCTGATATTCTCTAACATGTTTTCCGCACAGTCCAAACTTTTTTATTGTCTAGAAAATATTTAACCACTTTCTTGAAAGAAACCCATGTTTCCTTTTCTTCAAAGTTAATTTTAGTTTGAAAGACGTCGTCTCTCATAAGTTTTCGAATATCTGAACCAACCCATATTCCTTCTATAAGCTTAGCTTCTAAAAGTGATTAAAATTTGCTACAAAGATATTTAAAACACACTTTTTGCTTTGATAGTACTTTCACAAAATTACTTTATAAGTCCAAGTTGGATGTGAAATGGAGGTTTTTTTTAATCTTTGTGACATCCCACTAAGGCTTTATACCTAAGTAGCACCTGTACGGTATATAGTGTACAGTGTAGTCTGGGTGTCGGGTTATTAGATATTTAACCCATCTTTTTTCCCGTGTTCCGTCAACGTTGTCCAACCACTGAAACATGCAGTTTTGCATTTCACAGCACCTTTTAGACAACGCGATAGTGCTACCACGCCGTTATTTTTTTTTTTTTTTATAACTACTACCTTGGGTTTGGCAGAATACTACACAGTGGTTTGCCATAGCCAACTATGAAGTGACGAGCCATTTAGAATGCCGATGGAGGGTGCCGGGATTCGAATACGGGCCTCTGTTGTGAGAGGCATATCCAATACATATTTCTGTTGTCTTTGCACAAAAAAACATAGAAATGTTGCTATAGTCCCTTTGTTGTCCAAATATTAAAGACATAACTTTTAAATCACCGCACACAACTCATTTTTAATATTTGTAGTTAATCTTTTAAGAATTGGAGCCAAATTTTCGTAGCTTTCTACCAGATGCACGAAGTGTCCAAGGCACATATTACACTACATATTTTAAATAACTACTCACAAGTAAAGCAAATTTCATCAATAAAAATTGTCATGACAGCATTTTAGTACTTAGGGTATGTTGTATGTATGTATGTTACATAAAGGATGGAGAATCCATCAGCTCGTAAAGGAAACAAATAGACTCTCCATGTACCTCGACCACACCACACCGAAAGGTATGTTGATTTTTTTGTGCCCCTTATCTGCCACGTTATTTTTAACAGGATAGGTGGATAAATGCTTGCATTAGGTAGGCTTTGACACTATCTGCCTGTACTAGGGTAACATTGATTCATGTTTCTAAAAAACCTTACGTGATGGATTTTTTTATTATTTTTTCCTAATCAGCACCTTAAAATGTATAAGAAACTACTATTCAATATCGGACAATTTTACCCATGCATACCTGTGTTATGTGTAGAGCTTAAAAGTTTTATTGTTAAACCTATTTTTTCCTACTTTGAAAAATAATTTTTGGTTTTACCATTCTTTTATGCACATAAAGTTCAGAAAATTGAATTTATTTATTAATTTTTTTTAAATACAAACGTGAACAGCTTGTTAGGCTGTTGAGCAGTATAGTATTATAACAAAGACAATAATTATAGTTTCACTATAGAGCCCCAGGCCAATGTATTTTTAATTAATAGACCTGGACGCCCGTTTTTCAAAAAATTGCAAAGCGGGTGTATTAGGACACGTGAGTTATTACATATAAGTCACTTAAGAAAATTCACCTCTCGCGCCCTTCGGGCCTCGAGAGTTAAACTTTTCTTGCGTGACTTCTACACTGTGTGCAAAAGTCCCGGAACCCCTTAATCAACTCGCAAATCTCGCTCATTTAACGACTATAGTCTCTTTTAAATAATGTTTATAGATATATTTAGAATCTATTTTGCAAAAGACGCTTCACATGTGCACAGGGGACAACACAACGAAGATATAGACACAGTTACCTCTTTTTAATGGAATGGTGTATATTTTATCTGATTTTTGAATCTCTTCACAAAAATTTTAACATGACTTTGTGTAACATATGCTATACACCTAAACTCACTAGTTTAAAAGATATAAGGGTTTAAAAAAATATAATGCAAATATTTATTAACTTTTTAAAATATGAAAACACTTATTAATAAAAACAGAATTGACACAAAAATAACTTGTAAACACTTAACCCTATTTAATTAAATGTTGGGAGTGACCTCGCTCAACCGAACGGCTTGACAATGTGCTACTTTGTAATAAAAAGCATTTGTAGCATTTTTGTAGCATATTCGAGGTAATGTTTTCAGAGTCTCCTTCTTATTCTTCCTTTTTAGTTCATCCAATAATTACCAAGCGTCACTTATACATGTCATACATACCCAAAAAATGTTACTATGTAAATGTAACTAGGTAAAAAATATTGTAACAGGTGAAAATAAAAAATATCGATAAAATGCTTTTTTAAACCCTTGTATCTTTTAAACTAGTGAGTTTAGGTATAGCAGATGTTACACAAAGTCATATTAAAATTATGTGGAGAATTCAAAAATCCAATAAAATAATACACCATTTTATTTAAAAAAGGTAACTTGTGTCTATATCTTCGTTGTGATGCCCCCTGTACATGTAAACATATTTTTATAAAAATAGATCTAAAATATATCATAAACTTTATTTGGAAGACTTTTCGATTAATGGGCGCATTTGCGAATTATTAAGGGTTCCGGGACTTTTTGCACAGTGTATGTAATATAACTCACTTATCTAATAAATAACTATTAAACACTTACTACAGTAACAATTATATTTGAGCAACTTCGTTGTCGAGTCTATCACGAATATATTTATACCACCATATGTATATCGAAGCGGCGCTTTAATTCAGCCTGTCAATGTCAAATGTTTCAGGGGTCGGACTGGGCAAACGCGTCAGCTTTTTTGTCGGACAAAAATCCGTTACAGTTACAGTTACGGAACTATAAGGCCCATTGACATGTGTTGGGTATCGGATCGTCTCCCTCGTGGCGCAGTGAACAGAGATTTGATCTTCGAAACCAGAAGTCGCCGATTCGATTCCCAGCGGGGGAGACATATTTAGGTAGTAGTTATTTAAAAATAACGTCCGTAGTAGCACTACCGTGTTGTCTCAAAGGTGCTGTGAAATGCAAAAGCTGCATGTTTCAGTGCTTGGACAACGTTGACGGAACAGGGGAAACGATGGTTTTCTAATAACCCGACACCCACGATACTCTGGTATTTAGGCATATGGGAGTCTACAGTGAAACTATAATAAAATTGTCTTTGATTATAATAAAAAAGTGTACACCGTTTTTAGTAAAAACAGAATTAATTTAATTTAATGTTTCACTTTTACTTAAAGTAGTATTAGACTATTACAAGACTTTGAGAGAATTTTGACTTTCTTTTTGTAGCCTATCAGATATACAGGGTCATCCAAATTAAGTGTTCGCCATTGGTAACCCCGTTCTTACTCAAAATACTAATGGTCGTATTCACCAAGCTCTTACTAACTTTATCAGACTGAAGACAGCTAATGCCAATGCTTTTTGGCATTGGCATATAGCAATAGGCTCCCAAACAGTCTATAAAATTATTTTGCTTATATTTTTGAACAGTGCTACCAAATTAAAAACACATTTTAAATGTAAATGTAATATTTTTCTTATTTTAGGGAAAAAAGCGAAAAGCTTCTGATGGAACCCCAAAAGTACTTAAAAAGTTAAGGTTGGATAAGACTCTGAGTCCAGCTCTTAAGAAGACTCTTCCTTCAGAGAGATCAAAAAAATTGTTTAATTTTTAGACTGAATTACTTTGTTGTATTGTTGTTTTATTTAGTTTTAATGATGTATATATACATATATAAATATTTTGTTTTTATTTTTGTAATATATATTTTAATCACCAAAGAAGGGTGTTGTTTCGAAATACTACGTAAAAAAGACGAATCGGTAATTAGCTCTTTATTAACAACCAGGTTAACTGCATAGGGTAATTATGGTAACCTGTTTAATGTCTTTAGATTAACAGTACTGCACTCAAATCAGTGCCGTCTTAAGCACTAGGCTGACTAGGCTACAGCCTAGAGCGCCGTGAAAAAATAGGCGCAAGACAGGGGAAATTTAAAAAAAAGTTTAGGACCAGGTAGGATAAAATAGACGGCAGAGAGAGGACCTTTTTTTACTCTTGAATTTTATTTCGGAGTTGGGCGCCCGGGGATTAAAACAGGCGCCACGTAGAAAAAGACCTTTTTTGCTCTTTAAAATTGTTTTTTCTTTTTTTTTTTTAAATAGGCACTCTAACAAGTTCAGCCTAGGGAGTTCCAAACAATTAAACCGCTCTCATGGACAGCCGGCTTAATGCATCATTTTAAAAGAAGACCTGTTTAAATCTATTTGACCAAAATTGGCAGACCTAGAGAGAACATATCTACCTATTAGCCCCTCAAAAATAAAAAGATGGGCGCAACAGATAAAAAGTTATTATTAGTTAGAAAGTGTGCAAGTTTAATTTGACTCACACTGTATTGTAATCAGTGGCGGCGAGGACGTGGGTGCACGGGGGCCAATGCACCCAAAGAGGTGAAATGTATGGAGGACCTAGGTGTGTGAAAACCTTTTGCTGCTAAAACTTAAATGAGTAACTTGGTATTTTCAAGAGGTGATGATATTTTTTTGGCTATTCAAATTCTTTTTACACATGGCACCCATTATAAAATCTGAAAACTCTCCGCGCCTGATTGAAATAATAGCGTTTTCTTAAAAGTCGACATTTTATTAATATCTTAAATACGACGCCAGATACAAAAATGGGCATTAGGAGCGCTTCTATTACATTAAACAAGCGTACCTAATTTTAACCAAATCGGTTTATGGGTATTTAAGATATTTATAATATACCGACTTTTAAAAACTTAAACGTCCTGTATTATAAAAACAATGCAACTCCGGAAATATGTATATAATAATATGAAAGGAAATACCCTATATAATAATTTGGAAACAAGTCGTTCTTTCAAGTAACGGATGGATTTTTCCGGGAGTACGATATTTTAAACCCTTTTTTAGCCATGACTTTTGTCTATTCCCGATTATTTTACTACTGAAATATGCATCAACTCAAGAGATATAGTATAGTGCAAAAAATACCGAAAAATAAAACACATATTTTAAAACTAATTTTATTAAAATATACACTATCAAAAATGGAACAATATTTAAAAAATTAATCGGATATACAATGTTTATTTTCTAAAAATAAAATGACATCAAAGGCAGTTTTCCTTAAAAAAATAAACAACATGGTAAATAGGTAAATGCTCCAATGGATGATACTTTGGTAACAAAATAACAAATTAATAGTTTCATAATATGGAAAAACAATTACATTAGATAAAAATGTAAAGTACAAAATCCATCATTCATAATATCTATTTTTTAAACAGAAATTGGCTAATTACCATTTTTTATACTATTGCATATAAAAACTGATTGAGAAAGTACTATAAATTAGACTACAGAAGTGGCAGGTACTAGCACATTAGACTTAATAGTGAATTGGCATATGCCATCGGTCTTACATCTGGATGGGGCTGAAACAAAAAATAAGTATTAGAAAAATACACAACCCCCCCCGCCAAATCCATTTCTGCGTACGGGCATGTGTCAGGCCATCGAAAGTAAAAAGCAATACATTTATTATAATAAAGGTCATGGATCATTTATTATTTATAATATTAAAGATATAATACACATAACAATAACTAAGACAGAAAAGGAATTCTCATACAAATAAAATTTCTTCTTTCTAGCTTTGACAACTGCAAACTCAGTATAACTTCATCGAAATTTATATTTTGTATTGCCTCGTCTTTGATGGCTAATATACCATGATTGCTAAGCTGCGATGTGATTATTGTTGCCCGCAAATATAATTATAAAATAATTTATATTAATTTTAATTTACTGAAATTTCTCTCACATGAAACTATTGACACGCAAACCGTCATGAACAATTTCAGTGTAATCATAAGGTTTGGAAGAGATTCTGTAAAATCTCATTCTACAATAAACTTTAAAAAGTCTAGAGACACCCAATCAGTAACCGGAACATTAGCGGCTTTTAAGTGTCTTCGTAGTCTTGGTATCCCCGAATTATACATAGAGCTGATGAGCTAATGAAGAAATCCCCGAAAAAGAAATTTTTGTGCTAGCGATTTTTTTGTTTGTACATTGTTCTTAAAGTTGAGAGACCGGGTAGGTGTCACCCAAAAAAGGTAACACTCGCCCCCCTCCCCTTAGTTACGCCACCGATTACACGATTTTAAAATTTTGGTTAGATGTATGGTTGGATAAAATGCAGATTTCTTATGTTTCAGATTTTATCCGGTTTAACCGAAAGTGCTTTCAACTATGCTAATTTAAATGGAAGACCCTATATATTTTTCTAAAAATAAATTCTACAGGCAATTCCAAGAAAATACATGTACCACAGGATATACCTATCTTAATCAGTTTTTTAGAAAATGGCGTTCAAAAAAGGAATGTTAACCGCAATTTTTATCGATTTGTTAAAAAACAAATGTAGAAAAGAGCTAATGCGATTTTTTACACTTATTAAATAAACGTTTTATCCTGTCACCATTAAAATACAATTTCCGGCTTTATCGGAAGAGCTACAAAAATCGACTTTCGGCAGTAGAGAACTTCAAAAATTTAAATATTTTTTTGTTAATTATAAACTATCTTTAAACCTAAAATGTTTAAAAGATTAATAGTAAAACGCTGGGTTTCCCAGAAAATAGTAAGGAATATATTATGTTTTTTAACGTTGCACTATTAATAACTTAAAAACTATTAGGTTTAGAAATGGGATATAATTAACAAAAAGAATTAGGAAATAGGTGTTAGGTTTAAATTTAAGGCTTACGCTAGTGGTTTCCATTTGAATTATTAAAGTTCCTTAATGTCAAAAGTCAATTGGCATATAACGTTCATTATCAGTAAAAAAATCGATAAAAATGGCGGTTAACATAATATTTTTAAATGCCATTTTCTCAGGAACTAATTAAGATAGGTATAACATGTAATACATTGATTTTCTTGGAATTGTCTGAAGAATTTATTAAAAAAAAAATAGGGGCTGTTCCATTAAAAATGACAAATTTGAGAGCAGTTCCGGTTAAACCGGATATGCCAAGTTAATTCTGAGAAATCAGGAATCAGCATCCTATCCACGTACATTCGACCAAAATTTTATTCGTGCATCACTCCTTAAGAAAATAACAGGCTAGTAATCTTGTCGGTACCCGGTAGATTCATTATAGTAGAAGATTTTGCACATTACTCGAGCGAGCCAGAAAATTACAAGGGGAGAAACCTTGTTTCCTCTAATGTACCCCTGCCATATACAGGGTGTTTCTAAACAAATGCGAAAAATTTTAGGAGGTAATTTCTTGTTTTAAAATAAAGGGTAGATTGCTTTAAAAACATGGGGTCAAAACGCAACCGTCAGGAAGATACGCGAAAAAAATTAACTAAAAAAATGACTTTATTTTTTTGCTTAAAAACAAAATGAGCATGAGTATTCAAAAAAAACAAGTAATGTCAAATAAAGTTATATTACAAATGCCATAATGGGTGACAGCAAAAAATGAAATTTTTATTAAAATAAATTTTTCTTATATTTACAACGAAAAAAATACAAAAGTTAAAAAAAAAACTAAATAAACCAGTCTATCCAAATTAATATTTATATTCTAAAAACTGCAAAAATATTCAGAAAGGGAATTAAAACCGTCTTTAAGTCTGTATCTATGTTACGAAGCTTTTTGACAAAAACAAAACCCAATTTATCCACACAAGAGAGAGATTGTATCTACCAGGTACCACGCCAATGTGGGGGGTCGTACATTGGAGAAACAAAACGCCCTTTAAATGTAAGACTGGCAGAGCACAAACAACACACACAGAGGGGGAAACATCGAAATCAGGGATCGCTGACCATGTTTGCTCTCAACAACACCATATCAAGTGGTCAGAAGCACGGGTTGTTCACAGGGAACCACATTGGAGAAAGCACAAATTTAAGGAAGCCGTATTTATTGAAAACAATAATTTATTATTACGAGAATACTATGTTTTCTATGTAAATTGTTCTGGTTCATATGTAAATTGTTCTGGTTCATATGTAAATTGTTTTGGTTTATATTATTACTTTATTCTGTTTATTTCGACTGTTGTTTATTCAATTGACGTATGTAAAACCTTTGGTTAACAACAAAGATTTATTCTATTTTATTCTTTATTCTTATTCGATATGGCGGATCAAAGATAAAGGAAAATTAAGCTTTTTATTATAATAATGTTAGTTTTAGAAAAATTACTTGTATAAAAAGACAACTATTCTATATTTTTACAAATTTTTAAAACTTTTAAAACGGTTGAAATAGACCAAGGTTTTAATGCTTGTCTACCAAATTTAAAGAAAAACTTATGCAACCACATAAAAAGAAAATAAACCTGAATAGTGTGGTTTATTTAGAAACTTTTTTGTTTCTTGTTTTCTTTTTAACCTACCAAGATAACTAAATAAAATGTAAATCATTACGTGTCAGGACGGGGAAATTTTTTTAAAGAAGTTGTCTGTTGTTACTACTGATGACTTATGTAGTTTTTTTATGACATATACTAGTAGTTTAAATACAATAGTCTTTTAGATTAAAAATAAAAATATTGTTTTTTATATATCTGTAATCTTTGGACTGCAATAACTCCCTAATACAAAACTCTGGCTAATGTTAGTAAAGACCTGACGGAACTACAGAATGTTATGTTAGAGACACAGTTGAATGCCTCAAAATGGTGTGCCACTAATCACCTATGTCTAAATGATGCCAAAACGGAGAAAATAATATTTACACAGAAACAGCTTCCTCACGAGCAGTCTCTCCGTTAAGTTTCTGGGTATAATCATGGACCAGAAACTTCTGTGGGATGGACATGTTGAGTTTATATCGGGCAAGTTGTCTAAAAATCTCTATCTTCTGAGAAATCTGAAACCTATTTCTAATAAAGGCACTTATATGAATGCATATTTTGGCCTATTCCAATCAGTTATGTCCTATGGGATTCTTGCTTGGGGCCATTCTCCACAAGCACAAAAAATATTTGGTTTACAAAGAAAGGCAGTACGCATCATCGCTGATCTCCAGTTTCGTGAGGATGTGAGGCAGACATTTGTAGAACTCAAAATCCTAACCTTTCCATCTTTGTTTATTTACAAAAGTCTTCTATGGATCTGGCAAAACTTAAAGCAGTTTAGAACCCACAATAACATCCACAACTACAATACTCGGTGTTCACATTACATATTGCCAGAGTTTAAAAGATTGAATAAGAGTAGATGCTCATTTAACTATTATAGTCCTAAATTTTACAATAAATTGCCTGAAGCTTGGAAGAGCCTGCCTCAAAGGACCTTTCAAGCGAGGATAAAGACGTTCTTAATTAAGAACTCTTTTTACTCATTGGAAGAGTTTATGAATGTAATTATAGTGGATGACACTTAAATATTGTTAAAAAATAGCTTTTACATTTAGGGGTTTTAAACAATATATGGACATGGGCAATCTTGCTACTAGTTTTTAGAAATAATAGTTTTATAGTTTTATTGATACCTATTAGTCAAATTTTATATTTACTTTTATTTTTATGTTTTCGTTTCTTGTGTGTGCTATTATAAGCTTATCATTATTTTGTTAATTTACCTGATGACGTATGTAAAATCTGTGTGATTAGAAACATGAATAAATATCTATCTATCTATCTATCTATCTATCTATCTACAAACTAGGGCTGGAAAAACGGGAAAAGAACAAAACCGGTTAACCGGTTTTAAAAAATTTATTAATTTTAATAATTAATGGAATATTTAAAAACCGGTATTGAAAACCGGTTTTTAAAACCGAAAAACCGAAAACGGTTTTCAAAACGGATACACCGAAATCGGTTTTTAAAACCGAAAACCGAAAACGGTCTTTAAAACCGAAAACCGAAAACGGTTCTCAAAACATAATACCATTAAATTTGCCCCTTTATTTCAAACAGTTCTTACTAGAAACATTTTCTTCTAAAATGCGCCGTCTTCTGGTTATTTGCCTGTCTAAAGTTAAATGAACCTCCCAGTATAATCTGTCAACCAATATGCGATTTTCCAAAATGAACGGTTTTTCTTTTTTTAGATATAAACCGCAATCAACCAAAAACCTAATAATTAATATTCGAAGAACCGCTTTTCGATTTTGGTCCGATTATCCAAAAACCGGTATTCGAAAACCGATTATCCGAAAAACCGGTTTTTGAAAACCGCTTTTTTAAAACCGGTTAACCGATATTCAAAACCGGTTTTTCATAACCGGTTGACTGGTATTCGAAAACCGCTTTTTAAAACCGGTTAACCGATATTCAAAAACTGACTGGTATTCGAAAACCGGTTTTTAAATACCGGTTAACCGGTATTCGAAACAGCGGCCAAAACCGCGGTTAACCGAAAACCGGTTAACCAAGCTTCTTAAGTTTTTAGCATTTGTTTTATTGTTGCTTTTTATCCTTATCCTATCCTTATAACTAAACAAAAATGCAAATACCAATTTTAAACTTACCACAGCTTCATATGTTGTAAATTTGGGGGTCATATCACTTCCCATTAGAGTAATAAAAGCACCCTTATTTCCCATCGTATCACTAAAATAAAATAAAATTGATTATTTTTTTATCGGAAGTAGCATTATGATAAATTTTTAAGAATAAATATATCATATAAAGCAGATAATTTGAAACTATCTTTTTATTAATATTATTAAATAGGTAATTTTAAATAAATATGTTTTATATTACAACAGCGGAAACAATAAAGATATTGTTGAATTTAAAATACATTTTTTAATTACTTTTTCGAAGAAAATTCGCTATAAAGTAAAGGGTAATTTCTAAGTTGATATAGTCCTCTTAGCCCATTATAGAATGCAAGAAAATAAGAACATTTTTCAAATAAAATTATGTTCGGAAATACTTTGTTGAAAAAAATGCTATTTGTACTTTTTACTTTCCTATCACTTCAGATATGTCCACTAAATTTGGTACACTTCTTTTAACCATTAAATTACATTTTTTCCTATAAAAGTAAAAAAAATACCAGTGGTTTTCAAACAAGGTTCGTATTGAAGTTTTTTTAAGAGAAAATAGTACGCCACTGCTTTTTCCTCGAATCAATATAATTTTTGGAATATTCATTTACTTTGCCATGCATTAAAATGGCATTTATATTTTTAAACGAAAACCGTTCGTCGTACTAAAAATATCAAGAGAACAAATTAAGTCCAAAGTAAATAAATATTTGAAAAATAATATTGGTTCGAGGAAAACGCAGTGGCGTAATTTTGTTTTTAATCTTGTTTGATCGCCACTGGTAAAATTTTTTAAAAACTTTTACAGCAAAAATGTAATGTAATGGTTAAAAGAAGTGTACCATATTTTGTGGACATATCTGAAGTGGTGAGAAAGTTATGATAAAAAGGCATTTCAGAAACGAATCAATATCGAACATAATTTTATTCGGAAAATGTTATTATTTTCTTGCATTCTATACTGTGTTAAATACCAACTAAAAATAAGCCTGCATATTCTAGTTTGTGTAAGAAATACTTATTAAAAGCCATATAAGTTTAAGCCATACCAGTAGTTTGGTGCTGAAAACACAGTAATACACTTTCCATTATGCGCGACTTCATACCCATCATTTTTAACTTCGTGACTCCTAATAATATAGTCTAATTTGTTTAATTCTAAAAATCTATTTGTAACATCAGGTCCAAATTGACACCCGACGCCTCTTTTGCTTGGTGCGCGGCCGTTTTGAGGTTGAGGATCAGACCACAGTAGCTCACACATTGGTCCCTCTTCCGGTGGCTGTCGATTTCTGTCAATTTTTCTTATTTCGTCTAAGGTAACGTCATCGCGTGAAAATAGGCCTCCGTGCATTACCTTTAAAAGAGATTAATTTAAATAGATCAGGTATTCGTTAAAAAAAAATGCGATATTAGGTCTACCAAGTGCTAAACCAAAAACATAGTTTATTTATCATTACGGATTTTTACTTAGTTATGTGATGTGAGAGTCTTTTAATAAATAATGAAATATGAGCGACACCAACTCCCATGTCTCGTGTTATGTTAATTAGAAATTCCGGCACATAAAAGTTAGGGAGCCATTAAACCAGAACTACTTTATCCAAAACATGTCGCTCGGAGTTGTAAAATCATTCCTGGGCACACTTTACCACGCCTGGATGTAAAAGATCTAAATTTATTTCCATATTATACAAGGTGGTCCCGAAATAATGGGCCAAAATTCAACTGAATTGTGATGTTAAAATATTGCGATTTAACTAAGCTTACCTCAGTACCAAAGTTAATAAGGTGTTAAAGTTTAAAAATATTTTCAAAATTATTTAAATATTATTTGATACATTTTGAATATTGTATATAAACTCGGTATCTGGGGGTTTTTTGATATGAGCTATTCAAATCTAATGTTAATTTTTAGGTATTAACTAGAGGACGCCACCTACACTACTTTTAGTTTCTCTAAAATGTCCCAACTTTTTGTGCTATTCTGTATGTACCATTTAAGTAAACCAGTAAATTCTTTTATGTTTTCTACACAAAAAAGGTGTACTTTGCAAGAATAGCTCGGGGCCACCATTTTCAAGATATTTGCATTTAAGTGGTTAAGTGCAACCAAAAGTGTATATGGACACACACGTTCGCGACTGCAGTGTGTGGTAGGGTTCTGCTGCAACTTTTATGACAAACTTCAAATATGTCCCTAAATGTTGAATAAAGTTTTTCTCTGATAAATATGATTTGACGTTAATATATTAAAGCCTAAAATTTCTAAAAAAAATACTACTCAAATGGTGGTCGGTACAGATTAGAGGAGATACCGATTGCCACTATGGTGGCAGGCGGTCGTCAACGTGTTAATAGGGAATATCTAGAAAACGGTTGCTCAGAGCGATTCTTACAAGGTATACATTTTTTGTGTAAAAGGCATTGGAGAGTTTAATATTTCACTCGGATGGTACATACAGGGAAGCGCAAAAAAGTTTCGACGTTTTAGAAATATTCACGTAGTGCAGGTAGTATATTTTTATATTGGAAACTGTTTGTTTAATATATGAAAAATATTGGTGTAATTATAATGAAAACTATTTATATAATTTTAGAAATAACTCGTGCATTGATCTACTTATACCACATTCAAATATGATTAAAAAATCTATAATTTATGAATCAAAATAGATTTACCAAATTTTATAAAAAATATTAAAATCATAAATAAATTTGAAAAATATGTTAAAACAATTTTACTTAAAAGAGCATATTACAATTTAAATGATTTTTTTGAGGATACATTTCCATAACAGGTATTTCTTTTTTACTATTGTATATTTGTGTGTGTATTAGTCTATGTTGTATATGTATATATAATTTATTGTTTTGCTTTGTTTACAAAGATATCTAAATATTTTTCATGACAATAAAGCTTATTATTATTAACATTAGATATGAATAGCTGATGTCAAAAAACTCCTAAATACCAAGTTTTATCACAATACTCGGAATGTAATAAATATTATCGGAAAAATTGAATTTTTTTTTGAAATTGACACCCTGTATCTCAGTTAATATCCACTTTTGTACTTAGGTAAGTTTGGTCAAATTGCAATATTTTAACCTCGCAATTCTTCGGTTAAATTGTGGCCCATGACTTAGGGACCACCCTGTATATTTAACACAAAGAAATAATATAAAGAAACAATAAAAATACTCTGTTTTATTTAAAATGTGTAATAAACCTTTTTTTTATTAAAATACTTACAAGCACTTTCTCATTTAAGCAGTTAGCTAGGAGTAACCAGTAATTACATTTTTTTTAATTAAAATACTTACAAGCACTCTTTCGTTTAAGCAGTGGGCTAGGGGTAACCAGTTGTAAACCTCAGTAAACAACTCGGCCATTTGAGCAGTGTATTTTGATTTAACTTCTCCATCGAATCCATACATTTGATTCATTGTAGCACTTTCATGATTTCCTAAAGATAATTATTTGTTCAAAGTTCGATTCTTTAAAATTTAAATGCATTGAAAAAAGTAGTAAAAAATGGCTAACTCATTTAACAAATTAAGCCGGCTACTCTTACTACATGATTCGGAATATAAATAAAAAGTACGTGTCAAGTAGAGAGAGAGAGAGAGAGAGAGAACGTCCAAATTAACTGTCAACATTAAACGTCTACCTAAATAAATCACCGATTTAAGCACTTGGCTAGACTTACATAGTTTTCCGTCACAAAACGGAAAATGCAAGTTATTCGCCAAATCTAAACGAGTCGCCCAACACACCACTTCCTTTTGTCAAATACTTTGCAAGTACCGCCTAGTGAGTAGTTGGCTTTATGTTCTTCACATTTAAAATGAGAAAATTAGAAAAATCTTTAATAATATGTGGTACGCCATGGCAGGAAACACCACGCGTTTCTTTATGTTGATTTAATATAAATCGCAACAAAATAAATTTAAAGGATCTGTCAAAACCTAGCGCAATTAACATATGCACTATCCAACATATGTAAGTATTGCAACAAATGGATATTTCAACAATATGTATGATATTTAACGCATACTCCTCCCGAGCATGCTGCATTTTAATGATAAAACACGAGACAAATATTTAATTCAGATGGCATGAGGCTAGTTAGAAGACCTGTAAATGAACGT
Organism: Listronotus bonariensis; assembly: GCA_014170235.1. Taxonomy (NCBI): domain Eukaryota; kingdom Metazoa; phylum Arthropoda; class Insecta; order Coleoptera; family Curculionidae; genus Listronotus; species Listronotus bonariensis. Next base: position 48,654 of record JACEGR010001751.1, on the reverse strand, counting down.
TTTAAAACTAAGCATGTAAGGCCTACAGTGAAGCATGGCTAAGGTAATGTTGTGTTGTGGGCTTGCTTTTTGTCTGGGGGTTAGGCTTTCTTTTTATCTGGGGGCAGTGACGTGCAATGCAAGTTACAGTAGTGTAGAGAAAGTATTAAATCCACTAAAATATGGTTAAGTTTCAAAATTTAATATACGAGGTCAGGCGATTAAATAACCAGACTGCGCGCCTAGAGGGCGCCCTAGAGGAGTGGGAAAAAACGAGTAGTGCGTTGGGTATCTAAAAATCATGTCTTTGCACGTACCAAACCACGTTTTCGTCACTATTATAGTATTTCTGCAGTAGCGGTTTGAAACGAACGTGTTTTTTTCTCGTGACGAAAACCATGTGTGACGAAAAACAGGAACAACGTATCAATCTCAAATTTCTCGTTAAATCGAAAAAATCTCCGACTGAGTGGTATAAATTGTTGCAAGAGGCCTATGGGAACAATTATCTATCTCGTGCGGGTATTTTTGAGTGGTGTAAGCGCTTCAGTGAGGGCCGAGAGACCACTGAATATGACCAGAGCACAGGTCGCCCTGTTACTGTTTCAGCGGACACAGTGACCAAAATCAACCAAATTGTGCGTGCAGATCGTCAAATGAGCATCCGGATGATTGCCGAGGCTGTAAACGCCGATAAAGAAACGGTTAGAAAAATTTTACACAAGGAATTACACATGACAAAAGTCTGTGCGAAGTTGGTGCCAAAAACCTGACAGCTGACCAAAAGCTCGTGCGTCAACAGGTCTGCTCAGATTTCCTTGAAAGGTTAGAAGAAGATCCCGGACTGATGAAAAACATTATTACTTGCGGACGAAACGTGGATTTTTCAATACGATGTTGAAACAAAGCGGCAATCGATGCAGTGGAAGACGCCTGATTCGCCCAGAATCAAAAAAGTAAGGATGTCCAAATCAAAATTCAAGGCAACGTCTGTGAAGCAGTATTTGGCCAATAAACACACTCCAGTGCTCGAACACGCGCCGTACTCGCCAGATTTGGCACCGTGAGACTTTTTTATTTCCGAAAATTAAATCCGCTTTGAAAGGGACCCGTTTTAAGTCGATGGAAGCGGTAAAGCATAAAACGGCAGAGCTCCCAAAGGCCCTTACCAAAGAAGACTTCCAGCACTGCTTTAATCAATGGAAAAAACGTATGGAAAGGTGTCTGACGAGGGAGGAGAGAGGGCAAATTGAAGGGGAGCATTCCAATGTATAATAATTTTGATAATAAAACCCTTTTTCGTAACCAGTCTCGTTATTTAATAGCCAGGCCTCGTAATAGCCAATAATTAAAACAAACAGACAAAAAAACAACCGTTGCCCGACGCAAAATCAGTCAGGGTAAATATTAGATTGTCTACATTTTTGAGGGGGTCAGTAAAAAAGTGGCACAAGTGACCACTATAAAAAAAATGTCCCATTTAATGCAAATCTTAATTGCTAATAATAAATTCCTAAAAAATTAAAATACAATTACGGCATTAAGAGCCAGAGCGGACCCTCTCACAATTCAAAAAATGTACTGTAACGAGTATTTTCCACGGCATAAAACTTATTTGTCAGAGCTAAGAATTATTAGAGGATAGTGGCAGCTTACCAAGTCCACTTTAGCTCTGATAAATAAGTTTTATACTATTGAAAATACACGTTAAAGTACAATTTTTTAATTGTGAGATGGTCCGCTTTGGCTCTCAACGCCTCAATTATCATAAATAAAAATAAAATCACAAGAAATATATACAGCGTGTCTACTTAAGTTTGCACCATATGGAAAACTTTTTTATTATTGATTTTACGAAAAAAAATCATTCTTTATAAAAAGTTCTGCATGGTCTAAAACTAAAATTCAATAATCAGATATTAGAGCTCTTTCAGACGAAGATACTGTATGCGAAATACGCGTATCCAAGATACAGCTATTGCATATAAACAAATTGGACTTTTCACACAGCGCAGACGACACCTTCAGTATCGCGATACCAAATTTCTGTATCGCGCATTGTTCAGCCGCCGGCGACAGAATGCGTATGCCGCATACAAAATTGTCATTATGTTATATGAAGCTGCTCAGACGCGCAGACTTTTTCAGGAGTAAATACGGTTTAATATAGACGTTTTTGAATCTTATGTTAGTAGTGGATTAGTTAATGTAAGAATTTGATATTGGATATTGGTATTATATACGTAGAAATGGAACGTGGAGTATTTGATAATGATTTAATTATAAGTTTGGTGGAGCCAAATAGCTGTGTATGGGATACAGCGCACCCAGATTACTGCGATAGAAATAAAAACAGCAATGCTGGCTTTCCAAAATACTATGAAGTTCCTCAAACGATTAAATAGACATTCGAAAATAATTGAAAAATTTCGATGGGTCTTGCAATAAATCTTGATATAATAAATTATACGTTCCCTTGGTTTCTCTTAATTCCAACATGCGATGAACCCACAAATTATGTTTCCTTTTAGTTTCTTTTTCTTATTTTTATTTAATATATACCACACAGCAATGCACTCTTCTATTTCCATAACTGTACTACACTGCGTCTGTTTTTGTATTGACGAGTCGTTATGCATATTATTATATAAAGTACCAAGTTTTCGATCGTAATTCTGTATCCATCATACAGTATCTCGCATACAGTATGTTCGTCTGAAAGAGCTCTTAATTTTTTGCAGTGGTATACCAGGTATGTTGAAAATGTGAATTTTGCTCAAGGGAAAAGTACGTTTATTTTTAACAATATTGTTTTTTTTTATACAAAAAGTTGTTTAGAATTAAAAATTACTTGCAAATAGGCAAACTTAACTATTTACTAAAAGAAATTAAGTTCAGCTCTCACCATGGGGATTTTTTTTAATAATTGATTTTAAGAAAAAAGTTATTTTTATAAAAAGTTCTGCATGGCCTAAAACCTAAAATTCAATCATTAGATATTATCTTTTAGCAGTGGTATACGAGGTATGTCAAAAAATGTTAAAAATGTAAATAATTAGGCTTTCATATTTCTAAATTATTTTTTATTTTAAACATCTTTTTTTTATAAAAAAATCAATATTGTTAAAAATAAAGGTACTTTCCTCTTGGGCAAAATCAAATTTTTTGACATACCTCGTATACCACTGCAAAAATTAATATCTGATGATTGCATTTTAGGTTTTAGGCAGTGCAAAATGTTTTATAAAAAATATAATTATTCGTTTTTGATCTGGCGTCGTCGCTCGCCTTCGAGTTAGGTCGCTCAGGAAAGCGGTGTTGTTTGATCACCGTGGTAGCCTATGGTTTTATGTTATTATTAATATTGTGTTATAAGTTGACTTAGGCAGTGTAGTTAATTTTTAAATGATTTAAAAAAATAGGTATATTAGTAATTTTTCTAGGGTAGGGCAATGCTTTCCTGCTTTTATTGTGTGCACGCCGCTGTCTGGGGGTTTGGACATCTACACTTTATCAATGGAATAATGAACAGCTTTATGCATAAAAACATTATGGAAAACGTGATGCTACCTTTCTCAGAATGAAAAATGCCCTTAGAGTTAATTTTTCAGCAAGATTAAAATCTGAAGCACACTAAGCATGTATGACAGTAACTCGGGCAGAACAATAATCTAGTTTTAGACTGGCCTGCGCCATCCCCTGGCCTAAATCCCATAGAAAACATATGGGATGAAGTAGAACAGCGAATACGACCCAATTTTTTACTAACAAACAAGCACCTATGAAGAAAATTTCACAAGTTTGGAGAACTCTTCCAATTCATGTATTATAAACTTTAACCAACTCCATGCCCAGAAGATGTGCCAAAGTTATAGGCAACAGTGGATATGCTATTGGTTATTAAACCCGTTAGTAGTTTTAAATTGTATTCTTATTAATATAGTATTGCACTTTCTTTGTTTATTTAATAAGTTAACCTTAATTCAAATGTTGCAATACTTTTGTCGTCATTTTTTTATATTTTAATATCCTTAGAATTATTTACTGCGATTCGCATGTTGCTTTAAATAATGCTTTAAAGAAATTTTTATACAATTATCACAGTATAATCTATCTACAAAACGACACTAAAACTATAAAGCAACATGAAAATTTATATTATTTGGAATTTTAAAAATTTCTCTATTTGTTGTAATAGTTACGTCCAATAGTGTATATATCTCTGTTATAAAATATATAGTGTTTTTTTTAGAATACAGAGTGTGTGAAAAGGTGAAGTTGTAAATGATAGGGATAATAGAGTAAGCAAAAATAATGTTAGTACTTCATATATGCAAAAAATCTATCGGGCTTCGTTAGGCAGTTATTAACCCTTAAAATAAAAAAGTATTTCAGTAATAATTTATTACTTACTTACTTACCTTATGCTAATGCTTCTTTCTATAGGGAAACGGCTGTTCAGTAAGTCGAAATTATACAGGGTAAGACGATTTTTTTCACTTTATTTATGTAAACGTGACATATTTGACATTTTGCTTTAACTGTTTTTTCCATTCATCTTTTTTCTTCAAAAAGCTATTTAAAACGATATTTTGTACCTTTCTTCATAAAATTCCATTTTAAATAAAGCATACTAGCATTTTATATGTAAAAAACATTTATTTGAAAAAATCAGTCAAATATATTAAAATTGTTAAAAACGGGTTTTGAGCCTCTTGAACTTTATAATACACATAAACACTGTTTTTAATAATTTCACCTTATTTTATTGATTTTTATAAATTTAATAAGACTTTAATACATATGAATCTGTTGGAATATATGTTTTTCTAATGTGATTTGAAAAAGAATGATACAAGATATTGATTAAAATAAAGTATACTTTTTTGTAAATAAAAATAAAGAAATCAAACATTAAAATCAATATCGTCTCACTCATCTATAAGTCCGACTTACTGAACAGCCGTTTATCTATGGAAAGAAAAGCCAGTATAAGAAAATTTAGTTGCCCAAATATCACTGATACAGTGTAAACGGTTTAAAAGTTATAAATAAAATAATATTATTTTATTCTAACTTTGAAGACCAATAACTCCCTAACGAAGCACAATGGAACTTTTTTATGTAAAGTACTACATAATCTTAGCCTACTCTACCACCTCTATTATTTAAGACATCACCCTTCGGACAACCTGTATATTTGGCAGAAGTGGCATAAAGGTACAAAGGAGTAGCTAATAAAAAAAAATGCAATGGGCATTCTGAAGATTTTTCAAGTCGTTTAATGATTAATTTAATTATTTTTAAGTGGTATTATATGGTGCTTTAGTATGTTATTTTTAAATTCTGAAATAAAAATAATAAATAAATTTACAAAAATTATTATGGCTTACCTCGAGACATGAAGAAATGATTAGGATACAACAACTTAAATCCAAATAATACAAAAATACATTCAACTGAAAATGATCCCCGATCAACAAAATCGCCATTAAATAAATATGGGTTGCTTTCAGAGGGTAATCCATTCAGTTCAAATATGTTCATAAGATCGTAAAATTGTCCATGAACGTCGCCACATACAGTAAATTTATCCTCGTCTTTGATTTTAACTTCTATCAATGATGGTTGCTTCATTAAAAATTGCTTTATGTCGAGTAAAATCTGGAAGTAAAAAAATGCAATTATTAATTTAGACATTACCGCATAATACTTAGGCCAGCAATTAAATGGACTTCATGATAATAACCTTTTTAAAACCCATTTAGGGGTTGCCGAATGGAATACCAAAAGGGAACAAAAAGTTGGTAAAAATAAGGTGAGGACCTTTTTTTTTTTTTTTGGTTCAAATTTTTCATCACCGGTATTTTCCTTTTTCTAGTATTTGAATAGTTTTTTCCAGTATTCGAATACCGATTTCGAGGTATTCATGTATTCAAATACTTTTTCTTCCAAGTATTCAAATATTCGGTATTCGAACACTTTGTTTCTTGGGCATTCGTATTCGTATTCGAATACCGATTTTCAGTATTCGACCTAATTCTGCTTTGACGTAAGAAAATATGAGGGAATAGAAATTATTTGCTAGATCTAAAATATTTCGAGGCAAGAAGAAGTTATGATAGGTTCAACCTCAGACTGCAGGTAGCTCCCTTTGCTGTCGTAGATAATTTTATGTCCTGGGGGTGGAAGGGGGGGACAATTAATGAAGTATGTTTCGTGTTGTAAGGCAAAATCAAAAACCGGCCAAAAAAGTATAAAGCGCAGAAGTGGTGGTTAACAGGTCTTCTCACGTACAAACACTACTTCACAACTTTATTTGTCATGACCCTTACACATTTTTTAACGTTCCTGGGGGTAGGGGGTATTTACCCCCTTTTTCGCCTTTTTACGCCAGTGGCTTCCTGTACATTATGCAATGTGTGTATGTGTGTGTATTAAACTTTCACTTATTTATGTTTAACACTATACGGTCCAATTGGACAGGCCCCGAACTTCCCACTTTGTTCGTTCTTTTATCCCTAGAGTTTCTAGATTATTGAACCTGCTGCCCGCGGAGGTTTCTCCTTCCCCCAAATCTTCAAGTATTTAAGTCCCGTGTTAACAAACTTCCTCTTACCTTGCTTAAGACACCCACGGTGCGTTAGTATTTAGGCTTTTAGCCTTCGTGGTTTGTACAAAGATAAAAAAAAGGGTGTTCCATTTGACGAGTCTACCCTGAGTATTCATTCTACCATAAGTACACTTCTCAAAGAATTATCGCATATGCTCGATTACTTCTATAAGCTTCAATACAAAAATGCTTTCATTTAAATGGCCATATCACTTTTAATTATTAAGTTTTCCAGACAATTAAAAAGAAAATGTTAAGGAAAGGTGGAGCTATAACTTGATCTTAACCGTTCTTATTTACTGTTACCAATCAGTCCAAAGAGGTGATAAAATTTAAAAAATAATAATAATTTTAATTGCCCTGTATGATGTGCTGTTGAAAGGGAGTAATAGCAGTAAGAGTAATAGCACATTATATGGGCCAATTAAAAATTATTAATTTTTTCCAAAAAAAAATTATCACTCCGTAGAATGTATTGGTAACAGTAAATAACAACGGTTACGATAAAATTATAGCCCCACCTTCCCTTAACATTTTTTTTTAATTGTCTTGATAACTTAATAATTAAAAGAGATATGGCCATTTAAATGAAAGCATTTTTGTATTGAAGCTTATGGAAGAAATCGAGCATATGCGATAATTCTTTAAGGAGTGTATATGGAAGCGGCGCTTTACCCAGCATCTCAATTTTTACGTTTCGGGTGGCGGTGGGCGAACGCGTCACTTTTTATCGGACAAGTTTACCACAATGTTATACATGCAATTTTTAAACATTGTGGCAAAAATGGTAAGTGTGCGCCCAGTCTTTTTACGCCTGGGTGATGTGAGACAGACGGGACCTACAGCTTAACGTATGTTCCGAACCACTGTCCTATGCGCAACAACTTAAGACCGCGTTCACACACAGGGGGATATCCGACCCTTTCAATCGGGTAGGGTCCGCATGTCTACGGTTGCGCAGGACCCGGCAAAGTGTGTTCTGGCTCCTAAGTCCTTAGTGGACTAACCATTAAATTTCTGATCAAACTTATAAATAAGTATTTAGGCCAGAGCAGGATTCGAACCCACCCACGTCAGTTGTGCGCCCAACGACCTAACTGAGAGTGATGTTTTACTTTCATTTTGTTTAAAGTTTTAAAGTATTGCATCGTTTTGTTGATCAAAAGAAAGTAATACAGAGAACTAAAGGCAAATTTATTAAGAATTATAATTTTAGAATTAAACAAAACACAAGGTAATAAAGAGCATTCCACATTTTGTAAAGCTTTCTGTTAGTCATGTAATTGAATTTTGCGGAATGTTTTTTCATTCTTGGCAATAGCTTCGCCTATTTTCTTTAAATGCTCAGCTACACGCAGGCGACTGCATATCTGTTTGCCAATCAGATCCCATAAATGCTCTAATAAATTTAGGTCTGGACTCCTAGCTGGTCAGGGTAAAATATTTATGTCCACTTTATCCAAATATCGCCTTACAATACGCACAGTTTTTGCCCGAGCATTATCTTGCTGAAATAAGAAGTCGTTTTCTCAAAAAGTATGCCAATGTAACTTTCGGCAGTGAGAGAAAGTTTCGGAAAATGCAAAAACCTGTTTCTGGCCCTTCTGGCCGTGGTTTCTGCAACCAACACTATGCTACATTTCTCTTCCATTATTTACTAATGCTACAATTTGAACAACTTGCTTCGGAGAAATGTGTCGTGCATACTTCAAAAATAAGAGACTACAAAATTACTAATACAGGGAGGTCATTCTACAGGATGTTCCAAACACTATCCGGTAGTAAATGCAGTACGCAAAAACAAAAAAAATATATATATATTAAATTCTAAGAGTAGGTTTAAAAGTTATTAAGTTTGAAGTTGATTAACATTTCAGCCCGATTAATACATTTATTTAGAGATTGGTGAATACGGCTGTAAATGAAGGAACGCAGTTAAGCGTCATCATTGTTATAAGTTTAGAATACGGAAAAGGATTATATTTCATTTTTACGTGATTCACAGAGCAATGAAAAAAAAATATATATATATATATATATATATATATATATATATATATATATATATAAAAAGGGGAAAGATCCTTAAAAACGCATTCACGCCATCTTATCGGTATCAAATACCATCCAAAGAATATACACATTCTGCATAAATTAAAATTTTTTTAAAAATTAATCAATATGGTTAAATAATTGGTATTGATTTTGTAAAAATGCCAACTGTTCTTTGTAAGAAATATCTTCAATTTAATTACATGTAGCAGTAAGTAATAATTTCTTTCTTTAATTAATTTTTTTTAATTACAATTGTAAGTTATCGTAAAAGCTCGTTAAACTTATTTAATTCCATTATTGTAGCCCTGATGAAGAAAATAAAAATTTTCGAAAGCTTGGAGTAGCACAAAAGTAGTTTTATTCAACTAGCCCCCTAGGACCGATACCCCAAGATAATTAATCTGATTTTGTTATATATATATATATATATATATATATATATATATATATATATATATATATATATATATATATATATATATATATATATATATATATATATATATATATATATATACGACTATATTTGGAAATTAAAATGGATTTTGAATTGCACACCATTTATATTTTGTTAACAATATTGAAATTTAATATTTTCCGTTAAAAATATACAATAAATATAACATAAGCTATGGTCATTTTAAAATATTGGATTTATTAATCTATAAAAAATTGACTACATGTCATGCAGTCAATTTTTTAGAGATAAATAAATCATTTTTTTTCTATGGTTTTTAATAACCATACCTTAGGTTACAATTTTTTAAAGGGTGTTTCATTTAAAATAACAAATTTGCCCTATATCGGATAACACAGCCTCACAAAAACACAAGTTGGTGGTCCGAAGGACTAGACCATATTATCTCTATGTTTTTGGGGTCGCTAAATCTGGTATCGGTTTGACCCTATCAGGTCCCGGTCAAAGTCATTTTAAAGTCAAATCATCAAAATTCATCGAAAATAATCACAAACGTGGTATCTTTATGTTTTAGGGGCGCTGTACCCGAATCCGGAGTAAGTTTGACCCCATCAGGTCACGGTCAAGGTCATTTCATCAAAATTCATTAAAAATGGACCACAAACGTAGTACCCTTAGATTTTTGGGTCGCTTAATCCGAATCCGGTAGGGTCAATTTGACTACGAATTCGGATTTAGCAATACAAAAACCCTAAGATATCCCAATTTTGGTGCATTGACAATACCTTCTAATAATTTAACCTTGATATGACCTTAATCTCAATTTGACCACGGGTTCGGATTAGGCGACCCAAAAACATAAATATACCTTGATGCCGTTTATTATCAATAAAATTTAATGCTTTGATTTTGCAATGACCCCGACCGTGACCTGAGTCATTTATAGTGTTAACCGTATTGATCGGAGTGGTTCAAACCGCATTTGAAATGGCAAAATAAATATGAGAGTTAGATAGAGATAGGCATTCAAATGTTTTGAATCGTATTAACACGAAAAACGCCTCTGATAGGATCAAACTGACTACGGATTCGGATTCAACGATTCCAAAAACATAAAAATACCACGATTATGGTCCTTTTCGATGATCTGACCTTGACCCTGACCTGATGGGGTCAAACCGACCCCAGATTTAGATTCAGTGACCTCAAAAACAAAAAGATACCATGGTCTGGTCTTTCGGACCTTCCACTTTTTTACTTGTTGGGCTGTGGTTGACCTTCAAATGACCTTGACCCTGACCTAATAGGATCAAATTGACCCCAGTCTTTCGGACCACCAACTTTTTATTTTTGTGGGGCTATGTAATCGGCCATTTTGTTTTTGTGTTAACGGAACCTTACAACCAAATGGCGAAGATATATTAAAAAACTTTTAAAAATCCAGGGCTTTATGCGAAAAGCGCTTCCTAATAACTTGATTTGTTCTAAAGTTCGCATTCAAAATGGGTTAAAATATACTCGGACACCCTGTATTATACTACCTTACCTTATAAGCAAATTTTCTGTGTAATTTTCCTTCGTTCTTATATAATTCCATTAATTCTTTCATAAATTTTAATGTAACTTTACCATTTTCTAGTTGTGGACCATCATATTCATTTTCAATTGCTGAAAAAAAGAAAATAATAGGTTAAAGTTTACCCTATTTATTTTTTAATAAACTAATTATTTTAAACATTCCATGATTTCTTCACAATGCTTTTTAAGAATTGCTCTAAGCATTCGTTTTAGAGTAATGCGTGTCAAGTACAAGCAAACAATATACAGGTGTGGAAACGATCTCGCCGACCATAGGGAATTAAAAGCATAGTAAATAAGGCGGAAGCGGTAAGCAAAGAGCCCCTAATCTTGTTCTGCTCGCACTCGTTGCAGCGGTAAATTGTAGGGGAGTACATAGCAGAATGGTGGAAAGGATTCATTGCATTTATCGCCTATGGCCGGTGGTTTCGTTTCCATACCGGTATAGGAGAATCATAAATAAATTGTTTGGTTACACCATTTTTTATTATAACCTTTAAAATTTACAATGGGTAATAAAATAATATATTTTTTTAGTATCCAAAACAAATTTGAATTATTCTTTAATAATTTCGTTTTCCTCGCCTGGTAAGAATATAAAGTTTTTTTCTACGATTATTTAAATGTATATATTATTAATTTGATTTTTAACAGGTAATATGTCTTATTACCCACGGCCATTATAAGGTACTTTAAATGTGCATAAATACAATAATTTGTAGGTTTTCGACAACCACGTTTTACATATAAATATAAAATTATCTAATAAACGACAGTTTATTAGCGATTACAGCAATTATGCTACAAAAATTACTATGTACATTTTTTTAATTGTTTTGTACAGTGCGTCCAATTTAACTTACACATACACATTTTAAATGTCTATATTACGTACACATTTTAAATTTTTATAACTTTTTTATTTCTTAACTTAAAAAACATGATCCAAAAACCAACTTGTACAGTGAATTATCAAGTTTTTTTTCTGTTATAAAAATTACACAAAACAATTTTATTAACAGAATTTATTAATTTATTAATTTAGTTAATTATTTTTTAACTTAATTTTTTAACTTGACAACGGTGGCAGACTTGCCACCGAAACGTCGTTTTTTAATTGGAATTTTTTGGGTTTTTTGGGGGTTTTTCTTTTATTTTGTTTCAGGCGACCGGCCAGTTCATAGGGGTCAATAGGGTTGAACAGGGTCAGCTCGTATACCCGGGACCAGGACCGAAGCGGTCCCATTCTTTCCAGGCGTGTACTCAACAAGAAGACCATCCAATAAATGAATCCGCCTAACCAATATAGAGCATATCTATAAAATTTATCAATTTTATACTTTATTAAACATTTAAATTAATTTAAAGAATGCATTGCATTAAAATAGAAAAAACTACTTACTCATAGCATCTAAATTAATTAAATCAGCAATATTCTTTTTTGTCTTCCACTGAAATAGCTTTTTCAAAGGCTATTTTCCTTACTATTTTGTTACAATTATTAAATTTAAGTTTTGCATCCTTATCATTTGGCCTTGCCTTCGTTACCTAAAATAATAAAAATTAGTATTTTTAGCCCTTACATAAATTTTAAAAAACGTTGGTCAACCCTCTCTTCATCTCTTCTAACGCCGGTCACAGACGCTCAGGTCTACCCACGGACTACCTGACCGGTATAACTGTACAGTTTTTTTATTCAGGTATACCTGAGTGTGTGTGAGTACAGTTTTTTAACCCGTTCAGGCGACCGGAGTAAAATCAAAAATATCCTATTTGTACCCGCCACAGACACTCTGGTCGACCGGAGAGGTTGTAAAGTTTTTTTAACCTGTTTATTTTAAAAGGCGACCGAAGCCAGCATCTTTGGTAAACTCGAGGGTGAACTGGTTTATTTGTAATTGAAAAAATACATAGTAATTGATTATGGTAACAGAATTTTTTAAACAATGCAAAACATTTTTGGGTTGGTTATTTTTTATCAAAAAATATTAAATTATACTTTAACTCCATTTAATTACTTTATGATTATAAATATAATTTAAATGTCATAAAAAAATAATAAACGTAATATACGAAAAAGAGATGGGAAATTATCCAGACATTTTTAAATAAAAATGGTAAAAAATTTATTTATTTATTTATTGACGGGCAAAACCCATTTACAAATTTACAATGTTTGCAAATAAATTTAATATTCACAATAATTAAAGTAATAAATATACATAAGTTGCACTTATAATAAATAATCTAATATTATCACATTACACATCACAGTTCAAGACATATCACATTTTTTTTAAATACATTAAAGGAGAAACTAAAAAGTCTTTGTCTACTCTATTTCCATTATTAAGCATTCTTATGATAGAAGAAAACCTGCCGTAATTGGTTCTATGAAAATCTACAGCAAAAAGATACTGTTCTCTTGTGTTTCCTGGCGGAACCCGAAAATTAATTTTATTTAAAAGGCTTTGGCAATCAATGTCTCCATTAATCAATTTAAACAGAAAAAAAATATCAGCCTTGATTCTTTTTCCGCCAAGGAATCCAAGACCAGTCTATGCCTTCGAACATCATAGGATTCCGGGGGAAAGTTAAATTTAAATGAAATAAACCTAGTGTACCTTTTCTGTACTCTCTCGATGTTTTGTATATGTACTGCATATAAGGGTGACCACACGCAGGAAAGGTACTCTAAGTTTGACCTGACAAGAGTTTTATAAATATTGTTCAAACTATTGATGTTACGGAAATCCCTAGTGTTTCTACACAGAAAACCCAACAACTTTAAAGATTTGTTTAAAATATGTTCATAGTGGATATGGAAGTCTAATTTAGTATCTAAGTGTAAACCTAAATCACAAATGGTGTTAACCCTTTCTAACGGCTGCGACCGATGAAAGGTCATTGTTTTATATTTTTACATTTTTTACATTTAAATCCATCCTGTTTCTATCACACCATACACTCACTCTGCTTAAGTCATCCTGCAAGTTTATAGCATCCTGAAAGTATTTTAGAGGTACAAATAATTTCAACATCGTCAGCAAAAGTAGGGGTTTGTAAGTGCAAAAACACAACTTTTTATTAAGTTATTTATTATTTTCAGGTGATAGGTAAACCATGGGTATTGTTGCCGGATACTAATACGGGGCACCTGAAAAAATTGTGCAACCACAAGCGAAAAATAATGGCAATTGCCTCTATAGATGGGATGGCCGACCGACCCCGGGGCAAAAATGAGAAAAGGTTTTTTCCTGTTTTATCCGCCGGTTAAGTCATGAACGTGTTGCTTTTATCGCCGGTGTGCGTATAAGGAAAGTGACATTTCGAGATTGTTACAAAAATATCAAGTATAGGGTAGACTGGATACAATAACAAAAAGAGACATCTCTCGGAATTTTAACCTGCTTGCCAATATCTTACTTCCTTTTTTTTCAAGTGTATCTTTTGGTCATTTCTTTATAAAAATAAAAAATTCCTATATGCAATTACTTATTACTTACATATTCATAATCCTTAAGAGCTTCTTTCCACTTGCCTAAAGACATGTTTGCAGCCGCTCTCCTATAATACCCTTTTATATAGCTCCTATCTAGTTCGACTGACTTAGTAGCATCTGCTAGGGCATATCCAAAACATTCTGTTTTTAGGTAGGCGAAACTACGATTCGCATAATATATTGCTAAGTTGGGATTTTTCTCAATTGCTTTGGTATACATTTCAATAGCTCTATCATAATTTTGTTCTAAAAAATAAACTTGGTATTAATAGTTCGAAAAGAAATATATATATATCAGGGTCATCCAAATTAAGTTTAAATTAGCAAATTAGTAGCATTATTCACGCTCTTTAAGACTAAAAATTAGAAAAAACAATTAACAATCAGCTGCTTGAGGTGGTGTACAGCAAAATAATCTGGATAAAATGGAACACCTTGTAAGATCTTTTAAAAGTCTTTAAAAAAAGGTCCACATGCGATATATCTAATTTTTCAGAGTTTCAAAAATATGGCCATCCTCAGGAATTTGATAGTAAACAGGCATTTCTTAAATAAAACACCCTATTTATTGCATTACCTTTAAATATATATGTATTTTAAAGAGCTTTAAGAAAATACTACATTTGATAGGTCTATCTCTTAGAGTTAGGGATCCCGGGACCATTTTTCCAAGTCAATTCTAACAAGCTAATTTTTCGTAGGTAGCTTCATTCTGACGAACGCCCAACTTTTTTCCTTACAACAATTTTCGTTGGTGGTAGCTTACAGGGGTAGCAGAAATTAAGTGTGTTGATTTGACAGATAACAAAAATTTAGTTTACTTTTAAATTCCTGAGGATGGCCATATTTTCAAAGTTATGAAAAATTGGATATATCCACATACAGACTTTAATTAAAGGATTTTGAAAGGTCTTTCTAATGGTGATAAAATATACATGGTGTTCCATTTCAAAAAGATTATTTTGCTGTATAAAAACCCGATTGTCAATTGTTTTTTCTAATCATTATTCTTAAAGAGCGTAAAAAACGCTACTAGTTAGAGAATTTAAACTATCTCGTATTTCGAGTAATAAAGAAATTACCAATGACGGACACTTAATTTGGATGAACCTTTATACTAGTTTTAATTTCGACAAAACATTTCATATTGACAGGGATTTTTATTTATATTTTGACACGCAGTTACAACGACAACTAAAAAGGAGAAAAAACTTCTTGTACAAAGTTTTTATAGCTTTATATCTATTTTCTTTTTGAGCATAACAAAAGAAACAAATAAAAAATCAAAAGTTAAGAAAAATAAACAGGCCAACTTGTTTTTAAAAGGAACACCCTGTATATTAAAACAAAATTATAAAGGTATTTCAAAAACTTTAAAAAAATTTTACATTTAATATATTATAACCAATAGTTTCGGAAATATCACCACTTAAATCTGAGAATAGGGAACATAAGTTCCATTACTATACCTAAGTTTAATACCTGAAATTAATTATACCTAACTTTATTAGTTTCGGAAATATAGCCATCTATACTTTGGGTATACTAAAAGCTTAGTGTTGACAGCTTAGACATGTATTTTTCCACAGGAAAAAAATAGATGCACGAGGGATATTTATTAAGATTATTCCCTGAGTTAAATAAACATTCTATTTTAATACACTTTTTTTATTATTACAAGAGGAACAATATAGGTTGCAACTTGTCAAACTTGCATAAAATGTTTTGGTTTTTTTTCCGGAAAAACTACTGACAGCTAAGTTGACAGTTGTTAAGTAATTTTTCCACTTAAAATTTATATTTGACATAACAAATTTTGGTAGCGATTGGTAAAAGTTAATAGAAGGAAAATAATGTAAGAAAGATAGCATTAATTTTGGTATAATCTTAAAAATATATATGTCATCGTCATAAATCTGACTGTGTTCTCGCAGTTATATGAAAATATTAACATATTACATATACCACAATGAATAAATTATTATAAACTTATTATTACAATAAACATTGTTGGTCTTAATACATATAATATATTATAACCAATAGGCGTTTCGTCACAATGAAGATTTTTAAAAATTTCATGTAGCTTCTTGAGCTATTGACTTTTTAACCATTTTATTATTTATTTAACTGACCTAAATCCAAGAAAAATTACTCTCATAAATTTATAATTTTTGGTCAAAGAATCATAATATATATATATATATATATATATATATATATATATATATATATATATATATATATATATATATATATATATATATATATTTATAAATCCTAAATCGTTTCAGTTTTAAGCAAGTGTAGGTATGTGTATTATACTGGACCACCATAAATTGATTTCCATACACGAACGTCGTAACTTAAATATGGACATCTAAATATGTTAAACCAATATCACTGCCTAATGTTCTGCAGCGCCATGTTGTGCAAATCGAGGTTGGCAACTATGATTTTTCAATGTCTCCACACGACAAAAAATAAAAAAGTTGTAATAAGAATGATTTATTGCTGTATAAACAAATCACATAATAATTAATATAAAATTTATATAGTAGTATAAAGAGGCACTTATGTATAACGTGACGAAGAAGTTGTTTGTTGAATTAGAAATTTTAAAAAAATGCAAACTGAGTGTATTATTGTTCTCTGTCGAAACTATAAGATAAAAAAGGACAACAATACTCCCAATGGCTTCCATAAATATTAGGTGGAAACGGAAAGTTTCATTATTGTTTCTTATGGAAAAATTGTTAATATTTAAATATTATTTTATTTTATTGTAATTTATTTGAAGAAAATGCTTCATTTTTGTTTCGTTCTGCTTTGCCTAACGGAGGAGCCTGTTTAGAATGCTCATTTAGCTGAAAGAAGAAATGCATAGAAAAAGCTTTAAAAAGGGGATCTTTTGGGTAAAACTTGGTCATAATTATTCCAGGCAAAAGGTAAGCAGTTTTATATTAAAAAAAAAACGTTTTGGAATCAATGTATGTTTCAAAAAACACGGACCATCGCTCATGAGGTAATTCTTTACGAAAAAACAATAAAAAATACTTTCATTACGTCCCCGAATGGGTACTTTGCACAATTTTATAAAATAAAGCATATCTGCTAAGGAAAACCCTAAGCGAAAAAAAAGAACAGTTAAAAGAGCTAAGATTTAAACAGAGGTATATTGTAAATAATGACATATAAAGTATCACATGCTTTTAGCTTTTTTATAGAGCCAAACTGAAGCATTCCATGAATTTGAAGATGTTTCAGGTTTGATCCAAGGGAACATTCTGCTGAACCTGAGAATATTTCAGCCAGGAACATCAACGGAAATTTGGTTACTTAATTGGTTCAAACTGTTCAATGGTTCAACTGTTCAACCTATAAATATTTAAGCCAAGTATTTAATTAACAAATTTTGTTGAAATTCTATAATTTGCACTTAGCTATTAGTATGGTTTAAAAGAAACAAAACAAGTTAAGTGCCTTGGATAAAATTGTTGTAGTATGTAGTGCTTTTATTATTTTATGTCCTTTACAAACACCAGTTAACTAATTTTTAATTTAAAAAAATATTTTTTACAAAAATTTTATTTGTATTATAATCAACAACTGTAATAAATACTATTTGTTACTATTATGATATTATTTTATTTTTAATAGCTTTACTTCAATTAACACTGTCTGCTACCTTCCTATAGCTGCCTACTAGTATCAGATCTATTTGATAATACATATACAGTGTGTCCCAGGCAGTGGCGGCTCGTGGCAAAATATTATAGGTGTTCTGCAATTAAATTACTCAAATAAATGGAATAATATATTCGCGGCGCATTCGCCATTTTATCGAAAATAATCCTAAGTCGATATTCAGTTATTAGGTTTCATCTTTATGTAGGCAATTTAGCAAGCAGGCAGCAATAAGGTCAACCCAAAAATAAAAATTGGATTTTTAGAGTACAATGGATACTGGCAGCAGCTCTACAGATGGTGTCTTTTGTAAAACATTCCTGAATTTCTTCCATGCACTCAAGAAGAGTCTCTCTATTTTCAAATACAACATTAACGGTGTGTATATTGAAATTCCATTGTGTTGTTGCTCCTTGGGGAATTTTCTGACCAACTATTTTGTTCAACACTTCTACACGTTGAGGAGAGTTAATAAAAAAAACGGGAATTTCTTTCAAATTCCCAAAAAATATGCGGACTTGGCTATTCATGGACGCTGCTTTAGTCATAATAAGGTTTAATTGGTGTGCATAGCAGTGTACAAAATGGGCGAAAGAATATTTCTCGTTAATTCTTGCTTGCACAATCTTATATACCCCTAAGCAGCATGGTTTTTTTCACAAAGGGTCAACCTGACTTGTTTTTACAAAAAGCATAAGCAGCTATTAACCAAAAATCTCAACTGGTTGCCATTTATACTGACTTTTCAAGGTCCTTTGACAGGTTGGATCATGGAGTGATAGCAAGTAAGGTGCTCTCAATGGGCTTCTATTGTAATTTTTGTATCATACCTTAAAAATATAATTCAGGTGGTTGAGTACAATAGATTCAGATCAAAAGAATTTTTAGCCTCTATTGGAGCTCTGCAGGACAAACTTGCTCCTCTTACCTTTGCCACCTTTATAAATGATATTACCAATAACTTCTGTTTGCCGATGACATGAAATTGTTTAAAATTGTATATCATTTCGATGACTGTTTGCAGCTGCAGAAGGATATTGAGTTTCTTAGTGGTGTCGGATAAACAGGCTTCCCTTAAATATTCAAAAGTGTAAGAAAGTGACAATATCCAACATACACCACGAGTTACCTTTCAGTATGCTTTGAATGGCTCCTTACTTCTGGACAGTGAGGCAGTCAAGGATCTGGGTGTGATAGTTGATAAAAAAACCAACCTTTAATAATTACATCAATCAGGTTACACAGTCTGCTCTGAAAACTTTAGGATTTATTATACGAGCTACTTCCAAGTTTCAGGATTCTACCAGTATGATTGCCTTTATAATTCTCTAGTAAAGTCTAAGCTTATGTATGCTGCTCCAGTATGGTTTCCTAGTTATGACATCCACATTAACAGGCTCGAGTATGTGCAACAAAAGTTTCTAAAATATATCTCATCTAAATTTTATCACATCAGTAAAGGATTTGATCATACTCTGCTTCTAAAAAGGTTTAATTATCTATCTTTAAAAGAGTGTACAGTTTGCGCGAGTCAGTTGTTTCTGCATAAATTGTGCAATACCAAAATTGATTTGTCTGAGCTTTTAAGTCAATTGAACTTTTATGTACCTCCAACAAATACCCGTAAACATCTTAAATTTTATCTATCCTTTACCAACACTTATTTGTCACGGAAGGAACCCATTTATCGACCCTGTTTGTGGTTCAATCTATTTAATTATAAAATTGATACTGATTTGGGCAATACATCATTGCATAGCTTTAAAAATGTGATATTAAGGTATTTTAGTTCAAATGAAATTTAGCTCTTATGTACTTGTTATCTCTATTGCCATTATAGCTTAACCAGTAATGATATAATATTTATATGTAAAATTGGTTTTTTTTTGTTGCAATTTTGATATATATTTTTTTAAATTGTGTATCGTTTTTATTATTATCTCTTTATTATGATTTTCCTGTTAGACAATACACTAATTTGATATAATTTTGATTAATAGAAGGGCCTTGATAAAATAAAATATTTATTCTTTCTTTTAAATAAACAAAAAACTGATATTTGTCCAAATGGTATTGTAATGTGATTACATATTTTCATAGTTTTGAAGATAATAATGATATGTATAAACAGATTGTAATCTGAATTTGTTTTTTCTTTTATTTGACAAGAGATTTACCTAAACAATGCAAAATAAACTATGCAAGCACATGTGATATTTAGCACTCTTTATACTGTCCTATTTTTAAAGGGCTTCTTGTAAAGACATGATAAGTCACAATCGCAAAATAGGTTTTAGAATTTAAGATAAAAAAATGTGTTTAATTAACTTTTATCAAAAATTAACTTAAATATCTTTTAATGAGTTACTAAACTCCAAGGATCATACTTGAAACTTCTCACTTATAATAATAATAATTAAATAACTTAAGAATAAAACTTTTGTGGCTATGTGGCTTATTGTGTTTTTAGAATAAGCCCTTCTTTTAAACTTATCTCTTGCAGACCGATGGATAAAAAGGAACCAACTTAAAAATAAAAGATTTTTTATGGAGAATAAGAAACAACATTATGGAATATTCTTTACATTCAAATGTAAATTTTAAAATCATAAAATCAATTATTGCATACACAGATAAAAAACCGGGTAGTTGTGTCATGTTATGTCTTTAATTTATAGAAATGAAATATTTATTCAGCTACATTTTAATAAGGTGACAAAATACTTACTTTTAAAATATTCATTGGCTTCAGTTTTAAATTTTTCGGCAAGTTCCGCATCTTCGGAAGAAACTACTGGTTTTTCTTGACTTTCGTTACTCATACCTGAGAATGTTTAAAGCAAATAATTAAATTAATTAATAACTTGCACTAAATCAAACAGCAAAATTAGGTTTGGATCACGTTTCGATCATTTCTTTTTTAAAAGAATATTTGACATCTGTATTTTCTTCTTCTTTTTTTTTTCTTCGAGCTATCAAGCTGTAATGCCCAGGCTCTTAACCATAGTAGCTTTCCAGTGATGCAAATAGAACGCTCCCGAGTAGCTCCGGAGCACTTCGTTCTACTTTATGGCGTTCCAGTGACCGAAAGTGTTATGCACCTTAACTACTCCGATTTTCTTTCTCCTTGCCCCTTATGCATCAACCCCACTTTTGGTGTTTCGTGCACTAAACGTCAGAAATTTGTTTCTTTTGGTTAAGGATGGTTTTTTAAAATTATTTGTTTAAAAACGGAATTAAATATTAGAGGGAGATTATTATTATAAGGCCAAGAAAGGTTAACAACAACGAAATTTTAAAATTACTTAAAGTTATCTCTCGTTCCTTGTCTAGGGATACGTTCCAGTGACTAACTTTTATAGCAGATCAAGAGCTTCAAGCCCTGGAGCGTGACGCACAAAAATTTTCGTCATTGGAAAACTACTTAGAATACACATACAAGAAGGTATTCTAATCCTGCAATGCATGATGGAAAATGTGTCAAATGGTGCCAAAAACCACGTGTGTGTCAGACACACTAGCCGGCAATATTTGCTGTATTCCTTTTATGCTCCAGAACGACACCATAAGTGTTCCTTTTACAATTTTTTGACATTTTTTCATGTTGTAGAACCGTTCTTGACACAATTGACAGTTCAGAGAACGGTTCGGCAAGGTAAAAGGAATACACTAATTGCTGTATTCCTTTTATGCTTCAGAATCGCCCGGAACGACACCATAAGTATTCCTTTTACAATTTTTTCATGTCGTGGAACTGTTCTTGACACAATTTCGTGTATTCCTTTTAGAACCTAGAACCGTCCAGAACGACACCAAAAGTATTCCTTTTAATTGCAGTCCATTGTATTTTTGACAGTTGTTACACTCTTGACAGTTCAAGAAACGAGCCGGTCACGGCAGACCTAGCTCCTGCTCTAGCGCCCTCACTCTTTGACATGACAAATTAAAAGTCATGTGGCATATCGTATTTAACCGATTTAACGTATGTTTATTTTACTTTAAAAAATTTAAAATATTATTATGCAAATGCTATTTCAAATTCGCAGAGAAATTAATTTCCTGAAAGTTGAGGAATACTTGGTTAGTAACTGCAGATTGCAGAGGAACTATACCCATATAGTTCTGGAAAATGGAAGCAACAAATGAATTCCCGAGTAAAATAGGTTGTGGCATATGTGATAAATTTTTAGCAAATTATCTAATTTAAATAGACATGTTAGACACATACACGGTGTGGAACCTACAGCTAGCAAGAAAAAATATTCATTAGTGTGCCCTCATTGCTATTCTCTATTTTGTAGTTACTTAAAACTACGTGAGCATCTGTCTGGCTTTCATAGGTTAGAAATACATAAAGAAGAAAAACAGTTTACGGTTCTTGAAGGTTTGTATCTTTCTCATATCTGTTATTTCTTTGAATACCTTTAGGCATGTATGTATCCTTACAAATAATTAATTTAAAAGTATAATATTTCTCGATAGTGACATTATTATTATATTATTTCATTAAAATAATATATCAGTACTATAACACAAAAATTTTAGGTTTTCAAAGATGGAAAGAGTTCAAAGAAAAAGAGATGAAATGTTTTTATGTTAAAATTAATGGGAAAAAAGTTAGAAATAGTAAAGAAAAGCACTACTATGTTTGTCATCGCTCAAAAAAGAATAGACCTTACACTAATATCTCACAGAATATTCCTCAGAGATTACCAAAATCCCAAGGTTCTAAAATGTTAGTGGCGACCTGTCCATCAACTTTGGAGTTAATATGTGAAGGAAGCACCTTCAGAGCAATATTGTTTTTGCCACATGTAGGACATAAATGCAGTTTAACACACATTAACCTGACTAAAACAGAGAGAAAAGAAATAGCAGGTAATTTACAGTTTTTTGCCTTTTCGATAACCATGGACTTGTTTATGCTGTTTATTATCTTTTTTATTCTATTAATATATCTTTTTTTTCTAATTTTTAGGTAAAATTGCAGAAGGTGTTACATTTGAAAAAATTCTGGATGATGTTCGTGATGGGTTAGATTCGTCTAAATTATTAGGGAGACTTCAGATTTTAGACAGACAAGATCTTAGAAATATAACAAGAGATTTTTCACTTAAGCAGCACGTTCAGTTACATACAAATGATGTAATAAGTGTCAGTCTCTGGATTAAACGTTTAAAAACCATAGAAAATGAGCTACCAATACTGTTTTATAAAGCTCAAAGTGAAAATCAATATGGTGATATATATGAGCAAAATGATTTCGTACTTATATTCATGACCCAATTCCAAAAAAGCAACTTCTAACTTTTGGCTCAGATAAAATATGTATAGACTCGACTCATGGGACAACGAGTTATGACTTTTTATTAACCACAGTAATGATAGTTGATGAATTTGGGGAGGATTGTGCCCACAGCATTTTTACTATCAAATAAGGTTGACACCAGTGTTTTAAAGCATTTTTTGAATTGATTAAATCATGTACTGGAGATATTAAATGCAACGTATTTATGTCAGATGATGCTCAGAATTCTATAATGCATGGACATCTTGTATGAGTAAACCCAATAACCACCTTCTTTGTGCGTGGCACGTGGACAGAAACTGGCGCAAAATTTATGTAAAATTAAAGGAGACCCAGAGACAAAAGCAAAAGTCTATAAGAGTTTGCGTGTTTTATTACAAATTAAAGATCGAGATGAATTTCAAGAGATGCAAGATTTCCTTTTAACAGAATTAATGTGTTGTGAAAACACTCATGAATTTGGAGAGTATTTTCAAAAATATTATGCAGGCCGAAGTAATCTTTGGGCATATTGTTTCAGACAAGGTCTTGGAATCAATACAAACATGTATCTTGAATCAATGCACAAAATTTTAAAATATATTTATTTTCAAGGGAAAAAGAATAAAAGAGTTGACATGTGCCTACAGGCACTATTAAAACTCTTGCGTGATATAATGGTAAAAAAACTTAGGAGAAATATAAAAGGAAATAATTCCTACAGAATGCAGTTGATAAAAAAATCACATATTAAAAGCCATTATATTAAAGCTACTGATATTTCTATTATAGATGAAAAGACATGGAATGTTATGTCTAAAAATAATGAAAAATATGTTGTCCAAAAAAACGATGAAGAATGTTTAAAAAAACAAGAACTGTTATCTTTTTTGTCAAAACTGCCAAATTTGTGTTCATGAATTTACCTGTAGTTGTCCTGACTTTTTTATTAAAAGTAATGTTTGCAAACATATACATGCGGTTAGTAGAAACTTTTCTAAGGAAGTTATTAAAGTCTGTGATGCACAGAAACAAGAAGCTTCATGCAAGGATCTCGTTGTGGACCTAGCTAACCAGAACATTATTTATCAATCAAAAGATGACAATCAAGATCTAAAGAGGAAATTGGATGTCTTGTATGAATTATTGTCGTCAAAAGTTTGACTGCAGAAACAAAGCTGCAAGTTGAAAAATCAATAAATAGAATTATAAGTACTATTACGAATGCAAATTGTTTAACATTAGAAAGTACCTCAAATGTTAATGAGCCGGTTACTAAAAATATTGAAAGACAAATAAGATTTCATAGTACAAAAAGAAAAGAACAGTTAACCATGACAGTTCACTTTGTAAGCCAAGTGCCACTGATTTTCAAGAATTTTTTACAGATTGCAACAGAAAAGTTAGTGATCATACATATGTGAAAGGACTTGGTATTTTTAACAATAATTAATATGGAGTGGAAAAAATGTTTTAATTTTCACATACACATAAAATTATTTTAATTTTTTCTAGCTAATATTTAAAACACCGAGACTTACATATTTTAAGTTTGTATTTATCTTAACAAAATAAAAATTATTGTCTGTTTTGCATTCCTTTTGTATATTTTTTTATTCCATACGAGAAAGCTATACAGGGTGTCCAGTAACTCAAGTGACAAACTTGAAGGGGTGATTCTCCAATGAAAAATAAGAAAAAAAACTTAGTTTTTGAACTACAAGATGTCTAAAAATGTCTAAATTGGTATAAAAGTTATTACCTATTAAAAAAAAACAATAATTCCTTAAAAATTTAGCACCCAGTAGTTCAAAAACTAAGACGTTTAGGACATAAATTTGTCTAAAAAGACAATACAAACTTTCCGCCCCGCAATGACCTTGAACGTAGTTGTCATGTCTAATGACTGGAGGCGCAAGAGTAGGAGCCAGGTCTGCCGCGACCGGCTCGTGTTCAAGAACGGTTTCGGGGGTTCTAGAGCATAAAAGGAATACACCAATTGACAGTTCGGAGAACAGTTCAGAACGGTTCTAAAAGGTAAAAGGATTACACTAAATTAAGGCTATGGTGGCATTATGTATACATGGTTGCCGCGTTTTTAAATGGAAGCTTTGTAACCTATATATTTAAAAAGCAAAGATATAATTTTCAGACACATCAATAGAGATTTCTGCTGCATTAATTTACATGGTCTCTTTTTTTTAATGATCCTCTGGTTACTAAGACGTCTCATTACCACTTTTTTTTAATATTTAATTTCCTTTTTCACAAAAAAAAACAACGTGAAACGTGTGTTGCCTATACCACAGGTAATATTACTTCAAACGCAGTGTCTATAGGAATGGCAACGTTATATCGATTACTTTTAAATATCGATATATCGGAACTCAAATGTCGATATTTAGCTTTTCGATATATCTATACTGCCGTGCTAATGAAAACGCCGTAACCGACACTTCGCATATTTTCGATTGCGGCATTTTCTAATAAAAATATTATTCTAAACTATAGCCGTTAGCCCAAAAACGTTGCGACGGCCGTTATAAATTAGATACGGCTGTTGGGCTACTGCTATAGTTTATTTTTTATTAGAAAATGCCGTAATCGAGAAATTTCAATATTGTCGGTTACGGCGTTTTCACTAAGCACGGTAGTATATATATATATATATATATATATATATATATATATATATATATATATATATATATATATATATATATATATATATACATATATCAATATAAATATTTTCGATATTTATGGTAAATTAGGCGAAATTAAAAACCTTTTTTTTAACTTCAACTAGATTGAACCCCGTCGAATTTGAAGTTTTAAGACAGACTTCAGTAAAAAGCACAAGCACGTGTAATTTGATCGGTTTGAAGCGCTATAGACGATCATGCAAAACTGTCACATTGGGGGGTCATGGTTAGTTCTGGCTAGTTTATTCTTCTTTTTATACCTTAATAAAGTGTTTTAAAAAAATATTCTTATTTAAAAAGCAGTCATTTTGCTGTCTTTTAAATAAAATCGCTGTTATTTCTCTCATCGGCTTAAAATCCTTAAAAGGTTCTAAGCTTCGTTGGTTTCGTTAGTTGTGTAGTAGCATTGCCAAGATGAGTATCGTCTCTGAAGACTTTTAAAAATTATATAAGAATTCCAAAGTTCCCGATGAAGTCCTCTCTCGCACACGTATGGAACAGATGAAAATAACACGACAAGTTCCTATAAAATTTTTCCGTTTAAGCCCCCTGCGGAGATATGATCCCCTAAAGGGGGCAGCTAGAAATCGATTTTTGTGAATAACTTTTAAAGCGCTCTGTATAATTTGATAATATTTAAGTACGATGCATACTAGTAAAGACCTCTTAAAATAGTGCCCTTGAAACTTATGTCGCTTCTTTAGTTTGCCAGGGATGGACTAGTATCCGCACATTATTGATAATATTTTTTAAGCCCTGTATAGTGAAGACACAAAAATATGTTTTTGAGTAGTTTAAACCTTTTGCTGAAAAAAAGGTACTCTTGTTTGACATCGATAAAATAAGCCGTTTTCGAGTAAAAAATTATTTTAACAATAAGAGTTTATTTTTGTTTAATAATACAATAGATGGTATTTATTTGGGTACACGCCAAAATAAAATTAAAAGTACTAAAAACCAAAAAAAAATTTAAACAAGTAAACAGATAATTAAAAATCGACGTTTCGGTGGCAAATCTGCCACCGTTGTCAAGACAAATGGAATAAAACTAATAAAAATAAAAACTTACTATTATTTAGGCTTTAAAATTCACAATTTTTCTGTTTTTTTGGGATACTCTGAAAACTTTGACATTAAATGTCAAACATATAAACCTATCTACTATTATCCTATTCTTTAACTGGTTTAACTGTTAAAAACAGGGTTTCAACTTTGTTTAAAATTTTTCTCACATCACTATGTCGGGGGCGGTAATTATGTGATAAACGTCTTGCGGCATGCGCAACATCCTATAGTTTGTCCACGTACACACGACAAATTAACTTTTTTAAGCTTTTGGTCTAAACACTGAATCATTTAAAAGCAAATATCTCGAAAACCGTAAGTCTGGGCGACTTTTTCAAAGTATACCTTTTTTTGTAAAAGAGATGGAGGAAGATTTTTTTACTCAAAATGTACTTACACTAAGCCGCAAAAAGTTGTGATATTGAAAACTTGCGTAAAGTCCCGCAGACAGCGCCCTCTACAATCTACAATAAAATTTAAAATAAATTTAATTGTCACCCTGTAAAAAAATACAACTGCCAAATTTCGAGCAAAAAGGTTTACTATTGCCAAAATAATTATTCAGAAAAAACCGAAATAAATTTAATACTTTGACACCCTGTATCTTGGCTATTATCAACTTTTGGACATAGGTAGGTAAGTTCACTCAAATCAACTATCTGGACGTCCGGTGTCTGTCATCAAACGTTGTACACGTATTTTCGAGACACCCTTTATTACGAAGGAGCTATGTGAAATACTTCGGTCAGGAAATGTGACAGTTTGTTTTTGCTCTTTAAAATATACCATAATTTACATTTTGTTGTAGGGGCAGCCAACATTTTTTTGGACCAGGGCGCAAGTCAGCCTAGGAACGGCCCTGTCTAACAATATAAAACAAAGATAAAAACATTGCTATTTTATTTATTTTATATGTACAATTTATGCCAACCAGCCAAGTGTATTTTGTACTTGAATTTTTATTAAAGATTGTCAAGCAAATCTTGTGTGCTAAAGTTAACTGTTGGGGATAATTTATTTTTGGTTTTAGTATCATTTGTAATATCTTCAGATTTTATTGGGTTTGATTCTGTACTTTTCTTATCAAGTAAACAAACACTAGAACATAAATTATTAGTGCGAATTCTTTTAGAAATTCCACTAAGGGTGATTTGCGACTTCTCTATAAAACTGGTATCCATTTTAGATGTACTGGGGACTGATAAATCCCTTTCTGGAGGAATTTCGTTAATTTTATCGTTACTATTTTCATTCTCACTGTCCGTGTTATAATTATTATCGGATGTGCTACTGCTGGATTTAGCCTCCTCCTCAATACTTGACTTTCTTTTAGGATTTTTTGGAATTTTGACGAATGACCATTATTTTCCTTTTTTTCTAGTGTGTTGCTCAATAGCTGATGGTCCTTTCTTTTTAAAAGCGATAAGGAGATCATTCAGATGTTGAATATGTCGTTTTTTCTCGTTTAACATCGCTGTAAACATAGTGTATAATCTTTGTTCTTCAGTATTTTTCTTTCCAAAAATAAATCCATTTTGTTTTTAAATTTTTGTTATCTGAAAAATACAAAAATATATGTATATGTTTCTCCCTTCCTTAACTTAAAAATCTAAGATGAAAAGTTATTTTATTACATGAATGACATTTAATAGGAAAACTTTTATTTTAAATGTGAAAAATATTTCTTCTTTAGTAATTACAATTAAGCCCATAAACATCGTGCGAGCTCGATGCTTTTAACTGAGGTTATTTGCGTGTAACACTAGCAGGTAGAGTTCAGACAGGGAATGCATGACGATAGGTTGACGGGTCAGTCTCGCTTTGTCGTTGCTTTAGACCGTTTTCTTTTAACGGAGGAACAAAAATTGCCCATAAAAGTTTTGAAGTGGCACGTCGTGTATAATATACTTAGAGTGATTTAAAGCTAATCTCTAAAGAAATAAGCGTATATTGTCTATGAATAACTTTCAATATTTTGAAAGGTAAAATTAACCGTGAGAAGAGACGGTCTTAAAACCGACTTTTTATATTAACCTTTTTATGCAAAACTGGGAAATCTAGCAACAATGCCGATATCACGATACAATTCCACTTGTCCAGAAACCTCCAAAATACCTAATTTTGTAAACACAGCTTAAGCGGTTTTGGAAATGTTTCAGTTTAAGCGTTCCTGTGCTTTTTACCAGAAATTTGGTACTGTCATGTCTTAGCAACTAGTAAAAATTAAATTTTAAACATTTGTGAACCTTATTAAGTTTGGCTTAATTGCTTAATTTATAGCAATAAAAATTAATGGGCCATTTCATTTAAAAAGCGAAAAAAAATATGTGTAGTACAAAACTGGAAAATCTAGCTACAATGCCTTAAATTCTTCATGTCCAATTCTTTTTAAATACCGAATTTTGTAGATGAAGCTTAAGAAGTTTAAAATATATTTAAAAATTGCAGTACTTTTTACTAACCCCGTATACACGTTTAGCTAAATAAAAAGGTTCATAGGCAAGTAAAGCAACAACAAAGCAAAAGCGGTAAGACACTGTTTTTACATGCCGGCCTTTTAATTTGGCTAAAAGTGTATGTGTTTAAAAAAAAAAAAGAAACTAATTTTAAATCGGCCTGTATATTGTGCTGTTAAAAGGAAGTAATCTCATTCGCAAATAAATTTTTCCTACGACCACTTGTGAAAATAGCAAATAGCACACTGTTTTCATGCATAAAAATGCCTTATATCACACTAGTGTTGCAAAGTACTTTACAGCACTAGTGTTGCAAAATACTTTACAACACTGGTGTGATACATATTATGATGTCATTCTAAAAACTGCTATTGGTTTTGCAAGTGACATATTTATTGTAGTGACAGTAAAAAAAACTTTTTATTTACCTTAAACGGTAGAACCCAAATTAGCGAAAATCATCTTATTTTATATTTATTAAAATTTACGAAAAAATAAAAACATAAACAAAAATAGACATAACCACAAAAAACAACTTTCACTGACTGGCACAGTGTTGACAGGTAATTAGATCAAATTTAAAATCTCCCTTCTACCTTTGAGCACGTACTTCATAGAGGCAGCCTTGCCGCTTGACCGTTCGACCTAAAGCGCCAGAGAAAAAAGCCTATAGATCAAATTCCTTCCTCTCTTTCTTCGTGTACTCAAACAACTAGTTTAATCTTTTTTAATCCCTAATTAAACCTAAGGCTAATACACACTTTATGAATCCACTTTCTTTTATCCATTCATAAATAGAATCAGACCCTTCCGACGTTGCCAAATGCTTTCCATATTTTGCATGGTAACTGACGTTTGGTAGTCGTTTTTCCTTACTTTAAGGACTTTAGGTTATGCATTTACAATTTTCATATTTTTTATATTTTTTCTTAAAAATATGAGGAAAAACTGTTATTTTTACTTAATTTTACATGTGATGTTCAGTTTCATTAACTCGTTTTACCAATTTTACCCCACCCAGCACCCCTTTTCACTCCCCGGTCCCGTAAGTTTATTTACTGATATTTTTAAAAAACGGAATATTTTGGATATGCACCACTTACGTTTTATTTAGAAGAGTGTCTAAAATATGTAAGAATCGATAATTTTTAAAAAACCTTTATAATAGCAGAAAACCGTATTAAACTATTAGCGTTTTTACCTAACAAAACCATACAATTTTTATTAAGTGAGGGCCTTTTAAATTCCAAAATGATAAAAGTTATATAATGCTTCTAGGTAGGTGATTTTCGATGTAAAAATATTGTCAAAACAGTATAATATAGTAGTGAGGAAAAGTATATATCACACTAGTGTTGCAAAGTAAATATCACCCTAGTGTTGCAAAGTTCTCAATTGTTTTTTATTTTTCTGAACAGACAAACTTTAATTTATTATTTTTTTTTGGTGAATAATTTGTGGTCGTAGGAAAAATAGTGTACAGTACTCGTGTGAAAATGACTTTCTTACACTCGTGGGTTTGTCGCACTCGGCTAACGCCTCGTGCTACAATATTCCCACTCGTGTGAAATTAGTCATTTTCCACACTTGTAATGTAATATACTAATACCGTTACTCAATCTAATATTTTATAATCACAAATTTGATTACTTTTTTCAGCAGCACATACCTAATATATGGCGACTAAAAATTAATTATTATGTTCAAAATCACCCTATAGGATTTATTGTTAACAAGAAATAACGGTTACGGAGAAGTCATAGCTTGACCTTTTATTAATTTTTTTCTTTTATCTTGATAACGTAATTTTTAAAAAGGTATAGCAATTAAAATAAATAATTTTTGTATAGAAGCGTAGGAAAAAAATACAGCATGAGATAATTTTTCTGGGGAGTGTACTTAATATTATTAGAAGTCAAAATATGATTGCTTAAACAGCTTAAACTTTGAAAATTTTATGATGCCAGTAGCGGAATAAGATTAGTTATAACTTATAATACAGGTATCAAGCAACAAAGAAATGTATATAGTAACCGCCATAGATACAGTCAAACCTCTATAACTCGAAATTCAAGGGAACGCCAATTTACTTCCAGTTAAAGAATATATTAAGAAAATTATACAAAATGTCTCAAAAATGTTTAAATGTATAAAAATCGCATAATGATAAATTTACATATACAGTGACCGCCAAAGGGTTGGACACGTAAGGGAAAAAAATTATTTTTGAAAATTTTAAAAAACTAACCAAACAATTAATAATGATATTCGGCTCATGGTCGTCTGTTGGGGAAATAATTATTAAAAATTAAATTAAAATACCAAAAGTGAGGTTAGTTGGACCGATATCTAAAAGAGGTGTTTAGAATTTAATTTTGGACCGATGTGCAAAATTTGAGATAAATATAAAAAAAAGATTTTTTCCAAAAAATTTGGTCGAAGAATCCTAATTTTTTTCCTTTAAAATAAGTTTTTTAACTATAAAGTGAAACACTAATTTGATTTATTATGATTTTGTTTTTTCTTTCACATTTAAAACGAGAAAATTTTAAAAATTAGATTTTCCAAGTACTCTGAGTGAGTTAGTGTGTACACTGTTTTTTCTAAGTGCTGTATTACTATGTTACAATCAAAATGTAGTAACCCGTGACAGAAAAGACTATTTTTATTAAATGTTATTAAACATAAACGGTTTTGTAAAGCAGTTCTATTCTTATAATTCAATTAAAATTGAGTCATACATCCAATAATTTAAGCTCTTACTGATACACAAGTGATATTGCACATTTTATACTAAATTTATTTGCAACATAAGTAGGCTTTATAACAAATGAAAAACACATTAGTAAAATGATCTATTTTGTTTAGATTTTTAAATTACAATATAGCTCTTAGAAAAAGCGTAATATCCAAATCTCTCATTTTTTAATTTTTCTTATTTTCAGTGTGAAAGAAAATACAAAAATCATAATATTAGTTTGTCAATTTATAGTAAAAACTATTTCAAAGAAAAAAAAGGTTTGTAAATTGAAAATTTAAAAAAAAGTATTTTTTTATTTTATTTTTTAAATATTTATCACAAATTTTGCACATCGGCCTGAAATTAAATTCTAATTACCTTTTTCAAATAACTTTCTTAGATATTAAACCAACTAACCTTACTTTTTGATATTTTAATTAATTTTTTATTAATTATTTTCCTTACGGTTGACCATGAGCCGGATGTCAAAGTTGATTTTTCGGTTACTCGATAAGCAGAGGTGATTGCCAAAAAGTTTTTTAATTATTTCAAAAATATTTTTTTCTATATGTGTCCAACTCTAGCGGCAAAAAACAAAAGCGAACTTTAAATATTTTCCTATAATTAAATAAATTTAAAAACCTAGTATTAAAAAATTTCTGACTTCCATTGTCTTTATTTAATTTATTCACACAACGTTTCGGGCAGTACTATCTCTGTGCTTTATAAGTATTAACAGTCAAAACACAAGTTGTATTTCCAAATATCTATTAGGTTGAAAAAGTTACAACATAATAATTGTAAAGAAGTGTTCTGCAAACAATTGTTCTAATAATATTACGAAGTGTATTTCTGCGGTTCTGGTGCTGACATTCATAATTTTAATACCATGGCTAAAAAGTTACCTGATGAAGTCAAAAACTGGCTCTCTTTTACGGTTATGACAAAGCCGCTATCCCTTTGCTGTATTTACACGTTTAAGCAAATAAAAAGGTTCATAGGCAAGTAAAACAACAACAAATCGATACCGGTGTTGTATACATACCGGTATTCTTTGTCTAATCTCTACCTCTCGGTGTTCTACGCTCGTTAGACAGTAATCTTTCAAATCATTGCCTATGAACCTTTTAATTTGGCTAAACTTAAAAAGGGCGTAATTTATTTGATGGCTAAAAATACAGGGTATGATTTCTTACCTTATTTTAGGAAGAAAAGTTCATATAAACATATGTCCTAAACCTCTTACTTTTGAGATAGTGTTAAAATCTCAAAACTATTCTTTACCCAATCTTATTTTAATTTGGCAATATTATTTATGACATTAAGGGAGTAATTTATCACTAACTTAATTACATTTAGTAAGTCCAATGGCGTCTCAAAAGACAACTGAAGGAATATTTCTAACAAAAAACCAGTTCGCTACTGATTGTGTAAGTGTGTATAAAATTTTTGTGGTTTCTTTAGATTAAGCAAATAAAAATACTGCTTTTATGTCTCTTTTTTTTCGTTTCTTGTATAGTTTGAGAGAAAAAAACCTTTAATTGTATATTTTTATTTTTTATATTTATATTTTTAGACCATAAAAGAAGCATTTTTCTTTTAAAATTAGGTTTTATAATTTTTAATTAGCAATAATGTAACAAAAATAATAAATACTTATTTACATAAGGTTTATATCCAGTATAATAGTTTTTAGTAAAATAAGTGTACCCACCCTGTATCACAAAAGGTAAGACGTTTAGGACATATGTTCATATGAACTTTTTTTCTAAAATAAGCTAAGGAATCATCGTCTGTATTTTCAGCCATCAATTAAATTACACCCTGTATATTAATTACCTCTGGCATTAACCATATGTTCTGCGGGTGATCGTTTAAAATATATAATGATAAAAGGCCGTTTTACACACGACCGATGATCAGGACTAATTAACCATCAATCTAAAATAAGATGTCACAATGTATTTAAAAATACGCAGCATCGCGTTCTTGTTGGTTTGTGCGTAAAAAGCTTGATAGAAAGAGGAAACCGCCTCCCGTGCCCTGTAAAAAAAATTGGTAAATAGCACACCAACAAAAACGTGCATTTGTTATCCTTCACTTCTTCACTCGATCAGGCCAGTAGAAATATAAGTGTAGCTCTTAAGGAGTATTTTTAAAAATATTGTAAGTTTTAACAATGAAGAGGCACTTTCTGTAAGTAGGTACCGTTTTAATATTCCGCTATTCTAGCGCTGCGGGGTTGTGTACCTGGCAAGGCTGGTGTTACAAAGAATTTAAAATGGCAACGCCGACTGTAAAGCTCGCTATCGAAGTGTATGGAGTTAAATGAAACCTTTCATACTCAGAGAACGCGGAAAGTCGGCGAACTCAAAGGCTTCGTATAATTTTTTACCTTTCTGTCCGTCAAAACCTGCTTAGTGTGTAAAGGCGCTCCGGGTATAGAAAATGTTGACAGAGTTGTACAAAGACAAACGTATGGGCAGTGCCTTAAGTTCCCTTGAGCGTTACCATGAAGAAAATAGGGAATTATTGGAATAGGCAAATAGTGCTAGCAGTATTAAGGGAAAAACCTTATTTTATTACTGCTAAACCTTAACGCGCCTATGTAAAGAAGTGTTATTGGTCAACATGACATGCTTTTATTATTTTTAACCTAAAACTTGAATATTATTTCTTTTTATTTATAGTCTATTTTATTTATATATTTGTTTTGTATAGTTAATAATGGAGAAATTTTAACTTTTTTAGTATATTTTAGAGACAAAATTTAAAAATAAACAAAAATTACTTTAATCCTTAACCTTATTTTGTTTTCAAATGTCAAAATATGGAATGAGAAATGACCGGCTATATTTTGGCACAATTAAAGTCTAGCATTAACTTTAATATAGTTTCCCTTATTTAAAACCACTACTGAGCATGCGTAATGTCAAATTACTGCTGAATTTATTTCTGCTAGACCTTATATGAATTCCAGTAATTCCCTAATAATAGGGACATAATGCAACACAACACATTTGCACACTTCTACCTATCCATATACCTGTGCGTATACCCAACGAAAAACGATACGTGACTGATAAAAAAATTAAAAGCATGCCTCAATGCCCACGTAACGTATCCACATTATGCAACCAACTAAACCAATCATTTTTTTTGTTTTTGTGTCCTAACCAACATTTTTAGTTATTTTGTAATAATTTTTGCTATTTGTGGTTATTCCCCTTTTTGTTTTCACGTAACGGATTGAAGACCACGTATCGCTTCTGCGCAAGCGCATTACGCTATGGATAAGGACAAGTGATGATTTTGTTTAGCTTTTTACAGCAGATTTTAAACAGCTTTTTGTTTCTAATGATTTTTTGAGCCAAATTATCACGGGCCTGAATAAAAACAACAATCAATGAAATCGAGACAGAACAACACATTACTAGTAGCGTTCACATACGACTTATCGGAACCTCGTAAAACGATATATTATGTGCCTGAATATTGCTGGCGATTATGTAAAAAAGTAGATTAAAATGCAGGCCTTTAAAGAAAAATAAAATTTAAATTTATTTTGTTTTTTTATTTATTTTAAAAAGTCAGTATGTGAAAATCCTAATACTTTCGACTGCAACCGACGATCAGGGTACGCCACGGGAACAGGCAGTTTATTTAGAGCTGCTTATCAGTGTCAAGGGCTCGAGCACTGCCTAAATACTTTTAACAATCGAACGATGATATGTACATGTGACACCAGTTTACAAAATGCGGATAGAGGAAGTAGTCAGTACTGATCATGGGTCATGTAAAACGGGACTTAAAATACCTTCTTTAAGCGTTGAATATTCTTTTTCAAGTAATTTATGTCTTTGAAACTTTGTGTTCTGTCAATATACAGCTTATCCACCAAATAAAAAACATTTTCGGAAAAATTTACCTAAAATATGAGTAATTTTTACTTATTTAACCCATCGCAGATATTAATCAGATTTTGTATAAGGTTTTTTGGGTTACTAATCACGAATCTGACTTTTTTTCAGAAACTTCTATTTTAAAATCCATCATATAAAATTAAACCAACCTAATTTTTACTTTTTTCCTAGCGATGGGTTTTTGTTCCGCGGCGTCGGACGGAACACGCCGCCGGAATACCGTGTAATAGCATCCTCAGTTCCAGTTCAGGCGGCATCAGGTTCACACCTTTTAGCCTCTCGGTTTTTACATGACTGTTTGAAGAAAGGTTTTGAAATGTAAAAATAAATCTTTTATTTGAATACAAAAAAAAGAATTTAGGTCCAAACACTGTTTCGTGTTTAGCCGGGAAGCTGAATTCGGCCACGGCGACATCACGCGACAGCCGTCTTACCCACAGGGTCTTGGGAAAAGGTCTGGGAATTATGAATAACATCGCATCGAGGATTTATAAGCCAAACATAAATAAATTGGCCAAATAGCGGTCGGTGGTACCAAGGTATCACACGCTAAAGCGTCGAGCACAGCGTCAACGGCGAACCGCTCGCGCTTTAGCTGTAACTTTGAAATAACCGACGCAGCTGAGAAGCCGCATTACTTTACAACACAGGGAGTCAAACAGTATGCCCGCCAGAGGATAAAGGTCTTGACGGTTAGGGGGACAAGCCCCTAACCACCCCCGTTAACAGACTCGTCCGCGCACCTCTGCGAAAGCGCGCAGGATCGCTTTGAATTGCGTCCCAGATTCATCCGCAATAAGTGTCGTGACCAAAAATTGTCAACTTCGGGTTAGCACTGCGTCTGACGCAGATGAGCGCGGGGGTTAGAGGGGCAAGCCCCTAACCAGCCTCCATTGATAGACTCGTCCGCGCTTTTCTGTTAAAGAGCGTAGAGCTACTTAAAGTCAGGACTGGCGGCTAAGGGCAATTTCGAGCAAAACCACTTAAAAATTGAAGTGAACCAACTGCGTATGGATGATCATGCTTTAGGGACGACCGTAGCACCCTATCCACTAAACTTTGAGGCCTTCGAGGGGACCTATATGACTAACTTCGATATATATGCTCAAAGATCTTGAAACCCATTGTCAGGAACGACTCTAGGGGCCGTAATAAACCCTGAGAAGGGAGCAAAGCTGAGGCTCAAAATACGACGCGGCTTCCTGTTCGGTCCGTGTACTGTAAAAAGAGGAACACACACACACACACACGGCCGCAACCATTACAAACGCTGTTCATATAGGCAATGAAATCGAAAGGAGCTTGTGGGAAAGTAATAATCTGTCAGCGTGTTCCGTCTGACGCGGGGGAGAACACCCGTCGCTAGGAAAAGGTACCTTAAGAAGTTTACGCGTAAATAAATGGAACCCCGCCTATATAGTCTATGTTGACGGGGTTCCATTTATTTAAGTTACGTTCTTCTAGCCACAGGTTTTTTTGCGCTGGGGACGAAATATTGACGGAATACCGCTGCCCACAAAGACAATGAAATTGGATGGAGCTGTTTTCCTACAAGCTTCTCCCAAATCAATTGTCCATATGAGCAGTGGTATTCCGTCGGCGTAATTCGTCCGACGCGACGAAAAACCGTCTCTAGGAAAACGAACCTTTTGGCAGTGGCGGAAACCGACGCGTTCGACATTCGTCCAAATCAAATATTCACTTTTAAATGAAACCACATTTAAGTAAATATTTGATTTGGGCGAATGTCGGTCGAAGTCGGTTTCTGCCGACCAACAGTCTAGAAAACCCTAGCTTTACATGTAAACTTCTCAGGAGGATTTTTTCTCGCCGTGTCACGTCGTCTGTAAGCGAGAACCTTTAGACTGTTAATAGTGATTGGATACTTTACAACCATACCCTAAATTAGCATTTGGTTTTTATTATTATTTTGGCTTAAATTAAATGCATAAGCACAAATAATGTAAATCAGGCATTTTTAAGGCTATATTTAACCCACTAAAATTAAGTTTTATAAATTTAGGACTTAAAAGTACCAGTAATGTGTTCCGTATTTTTAAATTAATCTTCTCAAATCTTACACCTATGAACTAAAGGTAATACTTGTTAGTGATATAAAAACTTAAAATATTTTAAGGGTACATTTCTGAGATCAAAATAAGATTTTTTTCTATAAATAAATGCTCTAGAATAAACCGGAGAGGCCAACTTACAATGACTGTAGCTCAAAGGGGGAGCATTTTAGGTCATATGCTCGGACATATGTTTATAGAAGAAAAAGTCTTATTTTCACCTCAATAATACGCTTTTAAATAGTTTGTAGTAACTTTTGAAACACCCTGTATAGTTAAATATTACCTTAGATAGTCCCAGTCTTACCTCTTTTAAAGTAATGGCAAAAAATAAAACCTTCATTTTATTTTTAAGTAATATGTTAATTGTGAATTTTCCAAGTATAAAATCGAGTTCAACATCAGATGGGCACCTATTTAAATACTTCTTTAATTTATCATAAAAACCATTCAAATCCTCTTTTGATTGCTTTATCATCTCATCTTTTGTTACCTAAAATTAATGTGGTAATGGTATATAAAAAGTACGGCCACTCCGACTTTGACCATTTTTGGTATACAGGGGTTTTTGGGAAATCATATTTCTGTATGTTTTATACAAAAACTGACCCCCATTTGCGCGGCTCAAATTTTAAGTCAAACTTACTGGTGAAAACCGCAATTCGCTATCTTGCGTTATTTACTCTCTACAGCGTGTTTCCTAATTTTTTGCGTTTTCTTTAATTCTTCATAACTTTTTTATTTTTAAAG
This sequence comes from Listronotus bonariensis, assembly GCA_014170235.1. NCBI lineage: Eukaryota > Metazoa > Arthropoda > Insecta > Coleoptera > Curculionidae > Listronotus > Listronotus bonariensis. The sequence goes on along the minus strand of JACEGR010001751.1, from coordinate 9,824 downwards.
GTTTTTTAATTCTATAAAAACTTCTTTTTAGCAACTTTTTATGCAGATTGTAGATATGCTTTACGATGCGTTACGAATTTTTCACTTATTTATTTATTTTTGTTAATTTTAAATAGTATATTTTTTCACTATTAAAATGATTAAAAAATTACCTATTTTAAAAATGTATCACATTAGATATTTCTTTCTGTTAGTTTTTGAGATATTGCATATTTTCTCATTTATTACTGATATTGGCTAGTAAGTAGGCCATGAAAACAGTAATCAAGTTTTACTTACAATCTTAATATAACTTATTTATTTGATTGTCTATTATGGCGAAAAATTATTTATAATAATAATTTAGTAATAATAAAGTAAATAAGGGTAATAAATTTTGAAAGATTGTGCCAAAAATGGTAAGGGGTACAGTGACGCGTTCGCCGATTACTCAAGTCCTCACCCAACACATTTGACTGTCAATGTTAGACGCATAGGACACCTACAGAAGCTACTTTTTAACATATGAGGTAAAAATCTTATTTTTATATAAACGTGGAGTTAGGCACTTTTCTTACTGAGGCAACGATATTACACATTCAACAAGCTTTGCGTCTTTTGTTTTGGTAAATACTATAATAAAATGAGAGATAAAAAAGAGAGAGATCCTCCCGGAACAGGAAAAAAATATACAGTGCCGGATTAAGACTATCTGATGCCCTTAGCAGCGGCCCCTAACGATGTTACCTTCCATGTTTTGGACGACGAAAAAAATATTAATTCAATTTCCGTTAAAATTTTTGGGGAACAAAAAAAAGGTCCTCGTGTTTATAGAATTGTGGTGCCCCCAAGGAGATACACTTTTTAATAAAATTTTGTGTCGTTATTGTTTCCGTAATTATTTGTTTACAATGGTACTGGAAGCTTTTCCACGATTTAATTTTTTTTTTGCTTTTTAGTGATTGGACTTTTATATATGATTAGTTTTTATTGTTTATACAGTGTGTTTACGTTAAGTTGGCGGCATATGGGAAACTTTTTATTATTAATTTTACGAAAAAAGTCATTCTTTATAAAAAGTTCTGCATGGTCCAAAACCTAAATTGCAATCATCAGATATCAAATTGTGTCAGTCATGTAAGAGGTTTGGCCAAAAATGTAATTTTTGCTCAAGAGTAAAGTACCTGTATTTTTGCTAATATCGCAAATTGTTATAAAGAAAAGATGTTTAGAATTAAAAATTACTTCCAAATATGCAATTTTGTTCATTTCCAAAAAAAAAAAATGTTTTTTTTCTGCGATAATGGTGAAAATTTGGGTTGTGTATACGATAAGGTATTTACAAGCCAATCCATTTCAAGTCGCTCTAAATGCTATAGAACGAATGAATTTTCCAGGATCTCGATCAACGGCCTGTCGGAGGATTAAAAATCACATCTTAAAAATTATGTTGCTGCAAAGAAATTAGTTCTAAGTAATGACCATAAACAGGGCAGAACAAGTTTTGCCCTCAACAATATTCTAAGGGAAAATTGGGATATTGTGGTGTTCACTGATGAAAAAGTGTTCCAATCAACTTCCAACAGACAGAGTATACATCTGAAAGATTTTTGGTAAATGTGTGGGCGTTGTTAAGTAGACATGGACTGGGGGTGTGTAGAATTTTAAATAAAAGATATAGCCTAAAAACTTAAGTTTAGCAGAAGATGTCTGAGAAAGTCTTACACAATACAGATCGACATACGAATCTAAAGCCACGACGTACCGGTAAGGGAAAGTTAAATTCCAGACTACACGTGGTCGCCATAGGCGTGCTACGCTATACATTATATTGTTAAATGTTTAAATTCAAAAATAGTTTTATTGTTTTTATTGATCAAATATTTCATTTTTCTGGTTAATTTCGTTCTAGTTAAATAACATAGATATAAATAAATAAAACGTGTAAAAATTGGGAGACAATAATTTTGAAAACCTTTTTTGTTAGATATTCTAAATACATACTCTCGTTTCGTTAAATTATTGAGTGCAACCGATAATTAATTGGGCATTAAAAAATATCACTTAGTCAAAATTTTAACTTTTCAAAAAATTACTCTTTACAAATAATTATATAAATATATAGATAATATTTGGTGTTATACAAAATATACAAACTTTTTAATATATTTTTTTATTTTTATTAACATATTTTTGTTATTAAGAAACTGTCTCTCACTTTTTAAAAACAATTTATAAAAGTTATTCATTCTTTTCTGAACCATCAGTCACTGTAAGTATTAGATTTAAGGAATATTTAGTTGAAACCTAAACAGAATGGTATGAAGCATTATGAAGGACGATTACACTGCTTTCGGAAATATTCGGAATTAATTTTTCCATTAGCCGCTTGGTGAATTTTTCTGTGGTAGACACGAGAACATTGTCCTGCTTTAAATACTAGCCCAGCATTTTGCATAAAACCATTTTTGCAACCGGCATAAATTACAATTAGCCGACCTAAAATAATAATGTTTTATATTTAGTAAATATAATTTTTTGTATATGCTAGATGTCTCGGTATGTATATCTTAGTACTATCGGATAGTTTTTCGAAAGTGGTACAAACCGTTTTCAGCGATCTCATGTGTGGTTTACATTTTAGAATCTGTCAAAGTGTCAAAATTGTCCATTATCAATATTTCGGAAACAGTAAATGATAACTATAAGACATTATGTATGAAAAATCAAGGATTTCTCCTTAAATCTAGAAATGTCTTATATAGGGTGTTCCATTTTAAATAATTAGGTTGGGTTTAAATAGAATTTTTTTGAGATACGCTGTATTCAGAAAATATGATGTATCTGAAATGCTAGGGCGTATCCAGCAAAACAGTGTTAAAAACGAATGTCTATATTTTAAACATTTTTAAAAATTCTTACCTGTAGAACTAACATTTTTTTACTTTCAAAACTTTTGCACTTTGCCAACAAGATTTAAAGGTTAGGTCGTTGTCTAGCCATGTTTCATCAATATAAATCACATTGCGGCCTTCTTACCTATATTTGCGAATAGCATGAATATATTTGTATCTCCAGTGCAAGGCGCGCTTGTGGCGGCTTCGGTTGTATCGGCGAGCGTCGATCTCCGGAGTTAAGCAGTGGAATGCGCGCCCATAATTTGGATGGGTGTCCGGCGACAGCGGTGTTTTGGGCAGCGGCACACAGTGTTTCTGCTCGGGGAAGCGGACCGAGCAACAACCATCCAAGTTATGGAATGAATGGTGTGTGAATGAGAAGGAGTAGGGGTCAAGGTACAATAAGCCTTCAGGCTGCAGTGCACCACCTAGGGGGCGGTCGTCGGACCTGGGTGGGATGACCCCGAAAGGGTAAAAAAAAAAAAAAAAAAAAAAAATCTCCAGTGCAATATATTGGGTCTTTCTACTTAAAGTTTACGTTTACTTTGGTATTGTCGCCAATAAAATCCATTTGCCTTTAGTAAACGTCTCAACGTTTCACAGGAAAATGAAAAGTTATTGTTACTCTTTAGCTCCTGGAGTATTTTTTTAGGGTTGGGAATAACCTTTAGGGTCAAATAAAACTTTTGTATAGTTTGCCAAATTATACTAAAGTCGAATTCATCGGTATTTTCGACCGCAGAAACACAAGGCCTCTTTTTACCAGAAGATGATAATAACTGATCCGGCTTATTTTTTATTCGTTCGACGTCTTCCTTATGAATTTTTTTCACAGAACTTAGGCTAACGCCAGAATACATCGCGACCCTTTTTCTCTTCCATTTGAGTGGCAGTTTTAAGAAATTGCTGTCGCATTCCTCATTACAAATTCTATAAACATTGCCAATAACCTCACGGGTTTGGCTATATTAAGTTTGACCACAAATGTATGAATTCATTGTTTGTTTACCTAATTCATAAAAGTTCTAAAATATTACTCAAAATGTAGTAAAAGTTAAAACTAATTAGAAGAACGTTGGTTGCATTTCCAAAATATTAATAAAATATAAGAATTTTTTATAACTAATATTTAGTTATTTTAGATGACTAAGAAATATTTTTGGTTTTTGTGACCTAAAGGAAACAGTTAAAGGAAAATTTAAAAAAGGTGTTTGACAATGTCGCTACCGCCTCACATATTTTATCCGCATTCTTTTCGTGGCTTCCGATTCGTGTGTTGATCTGTATATCAAGAAGTTGACAATTAACTTCCGGTATAACTAGAAGCTTTGGCGACGCTAACTTCTTGCTATAGGGGTGGCCAAAGGGGGCCAAAATGGATTCTTATCTACAAAAATCGTTGTTACAAAAAAACAGCTTAGGCAAGAAGGACATCAAATTACAACAGAAAAAAACAAAAACAGTCACATTGTGTGTTTATGTGACAACCAAAATACAAAAGGTCTTTGGGTCTGGGGTATATTCCCCCTTCTTTTTGCACACAATTCATGATTTAAAGCTAAAGAGTCACAAAATATTTGATTTTCACCTTTTAAAACCTCGTTTTTCTACGTTTTTACATTATTTTTGCATTAAATTGCGTGGCTTTTCTTTGATAATGCGGCAACCATACATACACATAGGGCTTCATGGCACACTGAGATTGAAATGATTCAATATAAAGCTATGCAATTTAATGCAAAAATACTGTAAAATACGTAAAAAAACGGGGTTTTAAAAGGTGAAAATCAATTATTGTGTGCCACTTTAGCTTTAAATTAAGAATTGTGTGCAAAAAGAAGGGAAATATTGTAAAAATAGGACGAATTTAAATTTCGAGTCTGATGATGAATATCTCAAGAACGAAACGTTTCCGCCAAAAAATTCTTTCAGATTCGTGATCAGCGCCCCAAAAACCCCGTATACCAAATTTCGTCAAAATCGGAGTTGCCGCAGGTTTCTAGAAAATTACCCAAATAAATAAAAACAAATAATATTCCAGTTTTAGGTTAAAAATAACCAATAACACTTCTTCACATAGGCGCGTTAAGGTTTAGCAGTAATAAAATATGGTTTTTCCCTTAATACTGCTAGCACTATTTGCCTATTCCAATAATTCCCTATATTATATAGAAAAATCTGCACTTACGGTAACTTGCCAAGCTTTTTCGTTTTGAAATATTGTTAGATTTAATACATGATCTTGAAAAACAGAACTTAATCTAAAATCCTGACTTTTTGATAATAGTGATTTAAGTCGTCCATAGCAGTACAAAACACAAGAGCTTTTTCAAAAAAACACGAAAAACTACAAAAACAAATTTAAAAAATACCTGGATAAAGAGTTAATTATCGGTCCATTAGTGGAATGTATAAAATACCACAATTCAATCTTTGATTTTTTCGATAAAGGTCCGACAACCAGCGCAATATAAGGTCTATTCCTTGGGTTTTCGCACATACCTCTAAAGAGGGGTGTGGGTTTTCGATGTAGTTATGGATGGTGGAGGGAAGGATAACCATCTTTTATGGCGGACAAGTTGAAAAAGGGGCCATCGGAATGTAGCAAATTGGGATGGCGCCACAGTAGCCAGTGGAGGGATTTTGGTATTTCTTTCCTTTTTTATTTTGTATCTATCTGTCCTTTTTCATTTTGTAAATTCATGCTCATTGGTTAAAAAATCTCCTCTGGCTACTGTGGCGCCACCTTAAGTTGCTCCTTTCGACTGATATTTTTAAGACTGATATTTTTAAAACATTCAGATGGTTATCCTCCCTCCACCATCCATAGATGTAGTGTAAATTACACTGCACCAATAGAGTGTATTCCTTTAACCTTGTTAAACCGTTCTCTAAACTGTCAGTAAGTGAGTTCGTTTATTATATCTGTTACCTCGAAACGCCCGACTGTCAAATTTTCCGTTCGTTTAGTACATCTGTAAGCTTGACTAGATCTGCTCTGTGTTCGATAATTGAAGATCTAAATGCTCAGAGCTAGCTCGGATCGCCTCAAGTCAAATCGCCGAGCGGACAGATCTAAAATTTTTATGTCAAAAATAGAAAACGCAAAATCAGGTACATTTATAGGTTGGAGAACGAGAAATTTAAAAATATTGTTATTTTTTCAAAAAAGACATGGAATCAGAAGATTTAGTTGGTTGTTTACTGTATTCTTGTAAAATTTGCGAATTTGTTTGCATTAATTCCGAAGATATGACAGATCACGTAAATGGCCATTCATTCGCAAGTAGGTCGAACTGTCAAATGTTTTAGAACGCGTTCGGTAACTACTATCAGCTCTGTTAGCTCCAAAGGGACGTGACATTTTCTCTGCATCTGCTCGCTCTGCTTGGCTCTGCTAGCAATTTCTTAAACGAACTCACTTAGTAGTGTCAAGAACGGTTCTACAACATGAAAAAATGTCAAAAAATTAGGAACACTTAAGCTGGCTGTCCATGAGAGCGGTTTTCCGCTCGCGGATGATAATTCAGCGTTGTGATTGGCGGGAAAAGCATTTTAAATTTACACTAACCAATCACAACTCTGAATTTACAACCGCGAGCGGAAAACCCACAGCTCTCATAAAATATTCTAATTAATTCAATAAATATTCTTTTAGAGGGGTGTGGTGAGGTTCTACAACATGAAAAATTTTAAAAAACTGGAAAAGGAACACCCTTAGTGTAGTTCTGGGCGGTTCTGGAGCATAAAAGGAATACAGCAACTGGTGTTACGTATAACCTTCTCTGTCACTACTGACAGTTCCCATGGCACGCCCATCTCTATTTCCCGCCATTTGACCATTTGAGAAATACCTCGTGTTCACTACCAAATAGAATACCATCAGCTTATAGAAATCTTTGTTCACAGCGCTTAACCCCAGAAGAAAGAAGCCATCATCAATTTAGCGTGAATCTTTACTTGATCCCCGAAGGTAAAAACACCCCTACAGTTCCTCTAACCGCCACACCGGGGAAAATTATGTAATTCCCTACGCGACGTATCCGTACCATAGATAACCTACATTTAGATCCGCAGTGGCAAGACGCATTTTTCGGATTTTTACGACCGCGCGCAGTGGGTCGAAGAACATGCGCACTTAAAAGCCTTGGCAAAATACAAACACCGGCACCCCGTAACCCCGTAACGCTCATTAGCTACCGTACTTCGAACAGAAAACCAGGACTTGGTCAACAACTTCTTTCCTATAATGCGAATAGTTTGTTTGGGTCCGGGTGCGTTTACCCTCAACTGGCTTGCGTACAAACCGGTTATTTCGCCCATGAAATGTAACTTTTGTTTCGCGCACGTTATAACATTGGCAATCCATCGAGATCAGTGATCCGTACTTAGTATAAGGCCCGCCGCAAATTGAACCCAGCCCACCAAAAAATGCTCGTAAATGGAGTGGCGCATATTGGACCCAGCCCAGAGCTAGCCCATTCTGCTGCCAGCCACGCGTGGATAGGTTTGTGTTCGCCGCACAGATTTCGTGGGTCTTGTGCAGCATGGGTTTGTTTTAAAAATCTGAAATATGGTTGATCCCGAATTGGGTCCAATATGCGGTAAACTGATCAAAAACGTGGACGTGGGAAGGATGGGTTGAGCATGGGCTACGATTGTGCTGTGCGTGGGCTGGGTTCAATTTGCGGCGGGCCTAAGAGCTAGTGATCCCTTCGAGTAACGTTAGGCTTGTAAGGTCGGAAATTTGTATAGTGATGAGTCATAGCATGCAAGGTACAAAAATCATCACCTGGCAGGCATCAGATGTGCACATCATCAACCTGTATATTCTTGAAAGTGTAAAAAAATAATAAAAACAAAAAACTTGAAGCTGTAAGCTTGACATTTTTTAGGGTTTAGTTCATTCCTAGTAAGGTTTGAAAAAAAATGACAGGCATTTTCGATCTTTTTAAGGGTGATACTGGTGATAATATACAGGGAGGAAAAAAAAGTTTTTTGTTTTTTAGTGAGGCACCCTGTATATTATATAACCATTAAAAAGATCGTAAAAAGAGCTTCAAGAAAATACCACATTTGATATGTCTATGTCTTATAGTTTTGGAAATATGGGCATCCAAATCAGCCACACCTTTCAGTTCGCCTGGCAGGTAGTTGTGCTCATCGAAAACGCCAGTCAATTTTTTTCATAAGGCAACAACACCAAAAAAATTTTTGAAGAGCAAAAAAAAGAGGTTCTTTTCTCCGTAGCGCCTATTTTGAGTGCCAGGCGCCTTACTTCACCACCCGAAATAAAATTTGATGACACAAAAAAAGGTCATTACCTCCTTTTCGCGCCTATTTCATTCCAAAGCACCTTATTAACAGAGAAATTAGTCACCAAAACTCCCCACCCGACCTAAACTTTTTTAAAAACTCCCTTGTCTAGCGCTTATTACTCCCCTGTCTAGCGCCTATTACTCCCCTGTCTGGCGCCTATTTTTTCATGGCGCCCTAGGCTGTAGCCTAGTCAGCCTAATGGTTAATACGGCATTGCCGTGTATATGCCCAATAAGATTGTATAAGTGGTATGCGTGTTAATAGCAGACTTTTTAAAAGGTTAAAATAGGAAAACACATATTAAGAGAACGCGACCAAACTATAGGGTAAAAATTATTGGTAGATCCAAATTAACTGAATATAAGTATTAACACCACCTGGTAAATAGGTCAGAAAAAATGCGATGATTAAATTTATCCAACATACCTAAGTAATAATATTTGTATCGTAAAAAAAAATAAATAGGCACTTTCCTCTTAAGCCAAATTCATATTTTTTTAGATCGTATACCACTTACAAAAAATAATATCCGATGGATTGATGCATTTTAAGTTTAAGATCTCCCAGAACTTTTATAAAAAATAACTTTTTTCGTAAAATTATTAATAAAAATAGTTTTCCATATGATGCGAACCTAAAGTAGGCACACTGATGTATATGTCTTTTATATTTTCAATACTAGAATCTTCCCTTAAATTTTCTAAACAACATTCTGTAAACCCTGTTAAAAAACGAGAAAACAATAAGTTATAGGTAAGATACCTAAAGCAGCGTAAATAGTCCATATCGTCCGCAGTGGCGTAGCTACTATTGGGCTAGGCGAGGCAATGCCCCAAGGCTCCAAGCTCAGGGAGACCCCTTGGAGTTGAGGGCCCCCGGTTTTTATAAAAAAATTTAAATAAAGTTGTTTTTATTACATGAGGACCTTCTTTTTCGTTTTGCTCTTCATATTTTTTTCTTTCTACTCGGCAATTGCAATTTTTGGGGGCCCCACCTTAGTTTTTTGCCCCAGGACTAAGCGACTTCAATATTAGAAATGTTTCCCAAAATTCTTTGAAGAGCAAAAAAGGGTCATCATTTTTCGTCTACCAAATTTTTTGGTATATATATATCCGCGAAAACCTTTTGTATTCTTTGTTAACAACGAGTCCCACCAAATATCTGGACATTTTTAGAAATCGGCGGGGCGCGGTATAGTCCTGCCAAAAAGCATGACTGTCCCGCCAAAATCGGGACGTGTAGTCACTTTACCCAGGGCCCCTGTCTGACCTTGCTACGCCACTGATCGCCAGTGTAATTCGCAAACTGCTTAACTCCTTTATATTCTCCCTTTAATTGTATTGTATGTGAACATTTAATAAATTTAACTAAAAGAAATATTTTTTTATCATTACTTTTTCCCATATTAAATTGTTATTTACTATACAGTATGGTTCATTAAGTATTCAACAAATGGAAGTTTTTTATTTGTAATTTGTCAGAAAATTTTATTCTTCATAAAAGTTGGTGCATTATTTTAAACTCAATAAGCAGTAGTTAGTTTTATTAAAAGTTTTATAGTATACAGGGTAGTTAAAAAAAATAAAAACTGCTTAAGAGTAAAGTACCTTTATTTCCCAAAATACAAAG